>JAFVLL020030335.1:0-19542 GCA_021397915.2 Tor tambroides | reverse complement strand
ATAGTGTATAAAATTGATTTTAAGATAGAAAATAGACGATAAGAATTAACTTGATGGAGCTCAAACTCAAAACACGCAGCAGCAACAAACAAACAGTTCTGCTGCATAATTTTTGTGTAAAGAAAGTTGAAAAGAACAGTGTTTTTGAATTGTAACTCTTTTTAATCTATTTAAGTCTTGACTGTCACATTTGATTAATTTAATGAGCCCTTGCTGAATAAAATTATTGTTTTCTTTAAAAACAACCTTACTGACCTTTAAAAGTGATGAAACTAACTTTAGAAACTAAACAGTGATGTTCAACTTTTTAATATGGCAACACTATATACTGACTTGACACTGAATGTGCAATAAATAAATAAATAAATAAATGAGTTAAAAATTGTAACTTTTATTTGTTTGTTTGTTTGTTTTGTATTCAAAGTCATAATTTCTGTTGTAATCGGTTGACAATGCAAAATCTAAATAGAAAGAACCACCCAGGTGCCAGAAGTACCATATGTATGGGAATCGTGGCTTTAAAGTAACATGGTAACAACTCTGAATTTTCATGGCTCTCTCATAAATTAAGAAAAAAAGAGGGCCGGAGAGAGAAAGAGGGGTGGGTAGGTCAAGATCTTAGTGTGATAAGCAATGAAGGATGAAAGTCACTCTCCTTCATTTAAAACGATATGCCATCTTGAAGAGGGAGAAAAAAAAAACTGTCCCCCTTGGATGGAAGATAAATGCAGATGTCAGACAGTGATTGATTATGTGTCAATCAAATGTCTAATTCAACCTTATGGTCTGAGATAATCAATGATAGCTGAAAAATTAACTTCATGAAACATCCTCTTCTTTCCCATGACTGGAGATGTTCAGGGTGATGGAAAGAAGACTGGGACCATCCCTCATGTTTGACCTCTTCTCCAGTTTTAGAAACCTGCATTTCAAAGCGACATCTGACCCACCTGAAAAGAAAAAGAAAGATAAAGAATGACTGTGCCTTTTTTTCTTTTTTTTTTTCAAAATACAGTGAATGTTTGCTTAGAGTACATGAGTGGATTCAACTTGTCCTTTGAAAATCTCCTCTAAAATAATTCACATGACAGAGTTAAAAGATGTTTAATAAATTTCTGAGTTTTAGCATTGTTTTTTCAGGCCTCAACAAGGACAGTGTCATATATTTTGCATTATAAAAAAAAATATTTATGCAAATAAAATGCTGATCATTTCTAATAAATATTCAGTTTTCAAACTAAAATTGTTTCATGACTTTGATACTTTGGGACAACTCTAAAAAGAAAACCACAATTATGCCTGTAGTCCAAAGCATTCTGCATGAGAAATGCAACTATTTTAGTTTGTGTATTTTTCCATAATAGAGGACATTAGATCACAATAAAGTACAAAAATATAATTTTGAAATATTATTACAATTAAAATAACTGTTTTCTGTTTGAATATATTTTAAAATGTAGTTTATTCCTGTGATAGCAATGTTGAATTTTCATCAGCCATTAATCAAGTCTTCAGTGTTACATGATTCTTCAGAAATCATTCTAATATGCTAATTTGGTGCTTAATAAACATTTATTTTCTTAATTGAAAACAATTATGATGCTTAATATTTCTTTGTGTGTGTGTGTGTGTGTGTGTGTGTGTAAGCTGTGCTACATTTTTTTTCAGTATTTTTGACGAACAGCAAGTTCAAAAGAGCAGAATTTATTTGAAATAGAAGTCATTTGGAAAATTATAAATGTCTTTAGTGTAAATTTAATGCACGTTGCTGAATAAAAGTATGATTTTTTTTTTAAGAAAAAATATATATTTCTGACCCTACACTTTTGAATGGCATAAGGATTATATAATATTTAACATTAAAAAAGGAGTAGAAATAGGAGCCCTCTGTTTTAGATTCAATAATTGAGAGCTTTATATAGGTGATGCTTCTCAGAAAATCCTAAAGTACTAAACAGTTATGATATAAAATACTTGAATTTAAAGGCCTGCTCCTACCTTAAACCTGTAGATGTTAGAATAAATGTCTTTATTTTTATTTATTTATTTATTTTTTATTTTATTTTATTTGTCTTTTGCATCAGCCCCCCAAAAGAAAAACGTGACTGAACAATGTGAGAAGGACACCTCCAACAGAACTCAAAAAAGGCCATGCCAGTAGTGCACATCCTGAGGAATCTTGATGAGATATGAGAGTGTCAAGCTCCATTGCCTCCCTCTCTCTCTCTCTCTCTCTCTCTCTCTCTCTCTCTTTCTCGTTCTCCCTCACTCTGTGACATGACACAGAGGTAGGGGCCTTTGGCTGAGCTTTCGTCACCCACATCCCCCACATTCCTTCAGTCTCAACCTGAACAAGTTAGCAGCAGGGCTGTCTACACTTCTGGGCCCACACTTAGCATTTGATCAGTCAGGTTGTCGTGCACAAACACATGCTCACCCTGTCAGTCGAAACTAATATGATCATCAACAATACAAGTTACTCATACCGAATAAACATGCCCACACATACAAGCACACGTGTTAGAGTACAGACAAGCCACATGTTGCATTTGAATTCTCTGACAGTTAGAAACCCTGACATGTTTACATGCAATCCGAACAACAATGCCATCAATGCTTATTCATTACCACAATATTACACATCAACATACATTCGAATCTTGTATGTTCAGGTCGTATAAGCGTGCCGTCTGCAGGCAACTATCAGGTCTTATAACGCTGCCATATGCAACAAGCTGTCCGGGCCCATCCTATGCGCTGCTTTCTACTGTACACAAACAACAGAGTAGTAATAAGTTAACCAAGCAGCACTATAACAATGTAAAACACAACTATATATGCTCCTAACTGACATTTCTCATATGGAAAGGCCGTAGCATATTCTGGCATGGGGAATAACTTCAGCAGCAGGTCCTGTTTACAGCTGGAATTAGGATACGTTTTCAAGTGATCCAATCACAAGTACTGAGTAGCGATACATTATTGTTTACACCTGGTCTTAAAGTCCCTCTGCAGTCAATTTTATCCCTTAAATATCCCTTTTATCCCTCATCTACGATAATCAAAATGGCATATTTAAAGTTTTTTCCTTTTCAAATGAAATGACTTAAATATAACTCTACACACTTACCTCATTTAGTACATTATATGCATATTATACATGTAGTATTGCAAATTAGTTCCCGCCTCCACTCAGTCACACTAGCTTGCACTACCTGCTCCAATTTCACTTGGTTAACTGAAGTAGTAAACGCTACACAATGGTAAGTGGCAATACTGGATTAATTCAGCCATAAGTTTGAACCACAAACTGATTCCAAAGAAAAAGAGGAAGAGCAAATTATACAGGATCATCTTCAAGTCGATATTTTAGAATGGTAATGAAATTTATGTATCAATCTCTACAATGTCTACAGTGTTCCCATCTCAGACAGCTTCCTTCAATAACTGACACACTTTGAACATCATAGAGAGTCAGTTAGGAAAGGCGTAAAGTTCATCACAACATCCTAATATACTTCATATACTGCACATAATTCACCTGCTGTATTAAAATATGCACCTGAATTTTCCTGTCCCTTCTTAAAGTTGTTTTTGTGCTTACTGTATGGATATGCTAATGATATTAAAAGCCCCATCGCACAAGTTGACAGGATTGGTTACATGTTTGTGACGGTGGGAAAGAGGAGTGGTTTAAAACCGCATTTTCAAGATATTGTACATCACAGCTTTTAGGAGAAAATGCTTAGCAATGGTTTTTCACTCATAAATTTGCACATGGTGTATCTTTTTAAGTATTAAAAAAACAGACATGTAAACAACATATATTAAAAAAAAATAAATAAATTGATTTTAACCACAGGGGGTTGGGTGATAATTTTTCAGGTTTCATCTTATTTAATTACAATCTACATCACTTTCACTGGAGGGTTGAGTGCGGCACACAAATATGATGAATGAATGAAGCTATTACACTGCTTACAAGCAAGGAGGAACATATACAAACTGTAACAGCGATTTTCAATGATTTGTAATTGACTTCGAAAGCAAAAATTTTGAGGTGTTTTTAACTTCGAAACATTGTTTCCAGCTAAAATACGAATCCTCTATCCATAAAATAGTTGTCTTCGGTAAGGAGAGAAAAATGCACAGAACAAGTACCATTTAAAAGCAAAAACAGTCCAAAACAGTTCTAAACAAATATGTCAGTGATGTGAGAGGATAAGAGGGGATGGACTTTTTCAATAGAGGAAGCTTTATTGTGGTTTATTGACTGGTATTTTGGCTGGAAGCAATGGTTTAAAGTTAAAATGTCTTTAATGATGGATTTATTTCTGACAAACACGCAGATTTTCACTTCACAAGATCACTGTAAAAAATAAATAGTTGAGAAAATGTAAAAAATAAATAAATAAATAAAAATAAATGGAATAAGACAACTTGATGCAGTAAGACTTTTGAGTTCTCCCAACAATAGTTTCTTTAGTTTTTCTCAGTAAAGATGTTTTGTTTAGCCGATGTGAATTTGTTTGTTCATGCAATGCTGATTGTTTTATTTTGCTAAGAGAAAAATTCTTGTCACAACACCTGAAACAACAATTACTGCCACTGAGGTTTTTTTTTTCTGTTTCCCAAATGAAAAAAAAAAAAAAAAGTGTAAAAAGTCTCTACATTGTCAATTTTATGTGTATTTACAAACGACAAGCACTGAACTGTTATAGAAACCTTAATGGATAACATTGTCTTTGTTTGTAAAACATCTTACAAGACTAAGACATCCAGGAAACGGATAGAAGTGGTTGAACATAATCTAGACCTCAAAACTAGACACATAAACCTCAAGAATGGTAGCAGTCAACAAATATTAAAAAGATGAGCTCTTTACATCACAGTACAACAAATAACTAACAATAATGACAAAACAACAACAACAAAAAAAGTTTAAATGAAGTCAGCAAATAGCAAAACAATAATCTTATAACAGTAACTGCATAATTTATTCATGTTGCAATGCATTGTGGGAACTCACAAAGCCTTAACATTTCAACAATATGAAATTCTTTGTTCAGACAACTGTGTTTGACTAGTTGGGATAACATTTTGGGTAATTTTGTTGGTCTGAAAAGGGTTTTTATGTAGTTTCAAGAAAATTGCATTTTTTTTTTAGTATCTGAGACTCAAAATTTTCCGTAAAGTGGAAAATTTGCAGTTGCATTTTTTACAGTGATGTTAATTGATAGATTGGAGTTGTGTTGATTACTTGTGGGTTATTTTGGTTTGTTTATCAGCTGTTTGGCCTCTCATTCTGATGGTACTGCAGAGGATCCACTGGTGAGCAAGTGATATAATGCTACATTTCTCAAAATCTGTTCCAAAACTCATCGACATCTGTGAGTAAATAATGAGGGTGAGTAAAATTTCAGCAAATTTTTATTTTGGGTGAACTATTCCTTTAATACCAGGTGTAAATAGAAAGAGAAAAAAGAGACACAAAGTATAGAAGTGTCTATATTAAAGGTTTTTATTTCACTGACAGACTTTATACTGGTCTCATAGAAGTGGTGGAAGCAGAACGAATGTCGTAGAAGAGGAAAAAGACAAGCGAGGTGTTGAATAGGGTGATAACAGTGCTGCTAAACGTGTTGCATTTAGTTTTCTGTGATCTGTATGTTTTGTTGTTTTTTCATCTTCTCTGTCTATTGTTTGTGTGTGTGTGTGCATGTGTGTCCCCAGGCATCTCTCAGTTGGCTGGGTGAATAGTGTGAGTACCCTGGGGTTTTCCCTGCTGTTCAGATCATGCCTTCACTCTCACAATTGGCTCAGAGAGTGATCTTGCACCACGGCTGGACCCTCATCCACACTATCTTCCTGCAGCCTAAAGCATGGACTGTTATTGGCACACACAAAAGCATACACACATACATCGCACCACAGCCAACAGCCTGGCACAAGCGTCTTAAAGTGTCACTGTCTTTCTCACATGCATCTTGCAGCCTAAAGTGGAGAGAGAAAGAGACACACAGACAAAGAGAGCCTGGTGCACTTGTTGGCGTCACTACAGGCATTTGTGTGCGGGTGACAAAGGAACTTTGCTGTTGGCTGTATATGGACCAGGAGTAACACAACAGCTTTTCATGAAAATGCAAAAACTTTTCTCTGTTTGCAAAGTTGTATACTGATACCTTTGTGTATTGCACATCCTACTCCAGATATTTGTTATGTTAACACTACTTGTCATTTGGATTATATATTTCTGCTTATAATTTTCTAATGAAAAGGTATTTTGTTTTGAAATTAGTTAGCAAATAAGGTCAGAATAGGGGTCAGGTTTTTTTTTTTTTTTTTTTTAATAAATAATTTTTTAATTTAGCAGAGATTCACTAATTTGATCAAAACTGTCCCGAAACTAAGATGGCGGCGCGTGCACATGCTGCGGCTTCTCTCTCTCCCGACAGAACGGTGTTTTCGTGTTTCTTATCTTGTGAGTCGCAGTGTTTTTGTACGTCTTCGTCGCGTCTATCTGTTTTAAAGCGCGCATACAGTCGTGAGTTTCTGCTCGACGTCGGCAGAACCACATTTTTAGAGTTAAACTTCACGCACGCCGAAGAGCTGCGGGACCTCGGTCTGCTCCGGAGGCCTACAACATCACCGACCCCCACTACTGCAGCTCGCCCACAGCGGAGGCGCCACAAGCGGCGTGAGAGGAAGCAGAAGAGGGGTAAGCGCGGAGGTATCCGGGCTAGGCTAGCGGCTAACCCACACAAGCCAGCTATCCCCACCATCGTACTGGCCAACGTACGCTCTTTGGACAATAAACTGGACTACATCCGACTACTACGCTCAACTCAGAGGACTGTAAGAGACTGCTGTGTTTTTGTTTTCACGGAAACATGGCTCAACAATAGCGTTCCGGACTGCGCCATTCAGCTTGAACAGCTAACATGCTATCGAGCGGACAGAGTTCTCGTCGAGGGAGGTAAGACCCACAGCGGCGGGCTTTGCGTTTACATCAATGATGCGTGGTGCCGCGATGCTGTTGTGGTCTGCAAACTCTGCTCACCCCTGGTGGAGTTTATTAAGTGCAGGCCGTTCTATCTACCGAGGGAACATACAGCCATACTGCTCGTTTCTGTATACATCCCTCCCAGCTCACATCAGTGAGCAGCAGACAGCCCACCCAGATGCTTTCCTCATCTTGGCTGGAGATTTCAATCATGCAGACCTTAAGAGCGTGTTCCCAAAAATACACCAACACATAGACTTTCCAACACGCGGAAACAACACTCTGGACTTTGTTTACACCACCCAGAGAGGAGCTTACAAGGCCCTACCCCTCCCCCATCTTGGCACCTCAGACCACATCACTGTCATGCTAATGCCTGCATACAGACCGATCGTTAAAGTCACCAAACCAGTTCACAAACAGATACAAGTGTGGCCAGAAGGGTCGTCAGAGGCACTTCAAGACTGTTTTAACACCACTGACTGGAATATGTTTAAGCAGGCTGCCACATACAACAACACCACAGACCTCCAAGAGTACTCAGAGACTGTCACTGCCTACATCACCAAGTGCATTGATGATGTAACAGTCACAAAGACCATCACTGTCCGGGCCAACCAGAAGCCGTGGCTGACAGGGGAGGTCTACAGACTCCTGAAGGCTCGGAACGCTGCCTTTAGAGCTGGAGATGAGGTGGGCCTGAGGACAGCTAGGGCCAATCTATCACGCGGCATCAGAGAGGCTAAGAGACAGTACTCCAGGAGGATAGCCCATCGTTTCAGTGACAGCAGAGACACTCGGAGCCTGTGGCAGGGGATTCAGACCATTACGGACTACAAACCCCCACCACAGACCTGTGACAGCACCATCCCCCTGCTGAACGAGCTGAACGCCTTCTTTGCTCGCTTTGAGGCACAAAACAGCACCACTGCGCAGAAGACTCCACCTCCTCCCGGCGACCAGGTGATGACGCTGTCCCCGGACAGCGTGAGGAGATCCCTCAGCAGGATCAATGCACGCAAAGCCCCGGGTCCTGACAACATTCCTGGGCGTGTACTGAGAGACTGTGCAGTGGAACTCACTGATGTCTTCACATACATTTTCAACATCTCGTTAAGTCAGGCTGTTGTCCCAACATGCTTCAAAGCTACCACCATCATTCCAGTCCCGAAGAAGTCGTCTCCATACTGCTTCAATGACTACCGCCAGTTGCACTTACCCCTATTCTCATGAAGTGCTTTGAACGGTTAGTCATGCACTACATCAAGTCTGTCCTCCCCCCCTCCCTGGACCCCTTCCAGTTTGCATATCGGTCCAACCGCTCGACCGATGACACCATTGCCACGGCCCTCTACTCAGCACTCACACATCTGGACAAAAAAGACTTATATATCAGAATGCTGTTCATAGACTTCAGTTCAGCATTCAACACAATCATCCCTCAACAGCTCATTCATAAATTGGTCCAGCTGGGGCTTAACACCTGGCTGTTGGACTTCCTGACTGGGAGACCTCAGGCAGTATGGGTCGGCAATAACACATCCAGCACCATCACACTGAACACAGGGGCCCCCCAAGGATGTGTGCTGAACCCCCTCCTCTTTACTCTGCTGACCCATGACTGCACACCATCACACAACTCCAACCTCTTTATTAAGTTTGCAGATGACACGACTGTGGTGGGTCTCATTAGCAACAGAGATGAGACAAACTACAGGAGCGAGGTGAGCCGCCTGGCCAGGTAGTGCTGTGACAACAATCTCTCTCGAAGGAGATTGTTGTTGACTTCAGGAGAGTGTACACTCAGCATGCTCCTCTGACTATCAATGGTGCGACTGTGGAGAGAGTGAGCAGTACCAAGTTCCTGGGTGTACACATCACAGGGGAGCTCTCCTGGACTAACAACAGTGCAGCACTGGCCAAGAAAGCACAGCAGCGTCTCTACTTCCTCCGCAAACTGAGAAGAGCCAGATCCCCGACCCCCATCATGTGCACCTTCTACAGAGGCACCACTGAGAATATTCTGACTAGCTGCATTATTGTGTGGAATGGCGCCTGCAATGCGTCCTGCCACAAGTCACTCCAACGCATAGTGAGAGCAGCTGAGAAGATTGTTGGTGTCTCTCTCCCCTCCCTCCAGGACATTTACAACACCCGTCTCACCCGCAAAGCCCTCTGCATTGCAGGTGATCCCACCCACCCGACACATAGCTTCTTCAGTCTGCTGCCATCAGGGAGGAGACTGCGGAGTCTCCAGGCCAGGACCAGCAGACTGAAGGACAGCTTCATACATCAGGCTGTCAGGAAGCTCAACTCTCTCCCGACTCTGCCCCCCCTCCCCTCTTTTGCCCCACGCACCTCTGAACTCTGACCCTCTGACCCCCCCCACTCCCCCTCCCCCTCCCACTACACTACACACTGTGACCAGCACCAGTCACTTTGTACAGCATTGGACTGACCTCATTCAACTACCTCTTCTGACAGTTTGTATAAAGACTGCTCTCTGAGCTTTTTGTCACTTTAAATAGACTGATAAGCTCTTTTGCACTACATCAATATATCTGCACTGTTTGTTTATTTCACTGGTTTGCACTCTATCTACCATGTGCCTTACGCTACTTCATCTATTTTTTTTTTACTTGTCCTTATTTGTATAGTTGTAATGGTTGCATTTTTATATATATAAATATATATATATTTGATTTGTATTTATCTGTATTTTTACGTTCTACTGTTAGTGTTTAGTGTTATCTGTATGCACCAAGGGTCTGAGAGTAACGCAATTTCAATTCTCTGTATGTATGTCCTGTACATGTGGCAGAATTGACAATAAAGCAGACTTTGAACTTTGAAAAGTGACAATAGAGACAGAAGGATTGAAAATGATCAAAGACATTTGTTTCCGGTTCTAATCCCCCTCTTTATTACCAAAAATGCCATTTGGAAATTCTAAAGGCACAGATGTGTTGATAGTGATCAAGATCTATAGGACAAGATGTGTATTCATCAGGGAACTTTTAATTGTCACACCTTTAGTGGGTGAAACTGTAATCTGCTGATTAGTCAGTTTTTAGTCACATGGTCAAGGAAGGGATAAAAGAAGATTGTAATTTTTGCTCTGGGCTCAACAATAAATGGACAGTTCACACAAAAATTCAAATTCTGTCATCATTTGCTAACCTGTAAGTTGTTCCAAACCTGTTTGAGTTTCTTTCTTCTGTTGAAGATGAAATAAGATATTTTGAAGAATGTTGGTAACCAAACAGTTGGTGGTGGCCATTCATTTCCATAATGTTTTTCCCCCATAAAATTCTGACCTAAGAAACACACGAAAACAGCACACACCCTGCACTCTCTTGACAAATGAGAGATAATCTTTAAAGTACATCATAGAGTTCAACAGTGGCCTGAAAGGTCACTTCCTTATTAGTCACAGCCTCAGACGGCATGGACACACACAGCTCATGGACCATCGCTGACCGTCTGCTGCATATTGTCCAAAAAAAAAAAAAAGAAACACTTGCATGTGTGAAACCGCCAGCGGTCAGGGAACACAGGTTTTTATCAGTCTGCCAGGAAACAAACATTTTCAGGAAGAAGAAAATGTTATGTTTGCCAACAGATTGGAGGTTCAGGTATGAAATCGTCAGTTCATACAGTTCAAAGTTTGTTTAGACACTCAGTAGCAAATAAACAGACCTAAACGCACTCGGCTTTGCCAAGATTCTGCTTTTTCAGAGCTACAATATGTCAATCTTTCAGATTTACTCACATCTAGATGTCATGTTTAGAAAAGCAAACTAGGGTTGATGCACGGGGCAATCAGGCAACCCCTTTTTTCTACTGTAGTTCTTGGCTAGAATAAGCATACCCATAGGAAAGAAAAATCAAAAGTGAGATCTCTTTAACATCTCAAATATTTCTCCCAGACATGAATGAGGTTACTTTAAGATTGAATGGAGAGTTTTGCTTGAGTATCCTGCTTCTCAAACTTGTCTCCTGAGACAAAAACTCTAACTCTCTCACAATGGTCTCCTTCAAAGCGTTAAAAGAGGTCTCAACAACATCACACACTGTGCTCAGATTTTTCCTCTTAGCTACAGACTCTGGATATCTCACAATTGTCTCTTTTAAAGCTTTAGAAGAGATCTCAATAACATCACACACTGTACTCAGATTTTTCTCCTTAGATAAAGACTCTGGATCTCTCACATTTGTTTCCTTTAAAGCTCTAGAAGAGATCTCAGCCACATCACACACTGTGCTTAGATTTTTCTCTTTAGGTAAATAATCTGGGGGTCTCATATTTGTCTCCTGTAAAGAGATTTCAACAACTTTACAAAGTCTGCTTGAGTAATTTGATTATTAATAATACTTATTATATGAAATGTTTGAAATGTAGAAATGTTTGAGCTCATGAGGCACTTGACTTGGTGCACACAAGAGATCACTTCAGAAATTTAGAGGATACAAATATGAGAGCTCCCGAGTCTTCAGTGTAGGAGAAAAATCTGAGCACAGTGTGTGATGTTTTTGAGACCTCTTCTAAACTTTTGAAGAGACAAATGTGAGACCACCACAGTCTCTAGCTAAGGAGAAATATCTGAGCACAGTGTGTGATGTTTTTGAGAGCTCTTCTAAAGCTTTAAAGGAGACCATTGTGAGACTGTTAGAGTTTTTTGTGTCAGGAGACAAGTTTGAGAAGCAGGAGACTCAAGCAACAACTGCACCTCAGAGAGCATGAGTTTGAATCCCAGCTAAAGGTACTTTCCTGCTCAATTCTCACCTGTCCAAATGTTTTCTGTCTCTCCTCCTACCGTCCTGACCATTAAAGGCGAAAAATCCTATTACAATAAAAAAGCAACCTCTGAGCAGTAAAACAATTTTATAATGGAGTCTTGCAAGAGATTACAACATGACAATAAAGAGATCTCCCATGTTTCTCACATGTTTCTCTCCCATTGTCATTTTGGATTCCTTTCTTTCAGAACTTTCTCATGTATCAGTTGTGTTTACTTTTATTTATCCTAAGGATTTTTAGGAGAAACATCTGAGGCACTGTTGAGACTAAAATGAGAAATACATGAGAATCACAACTAAGCCTCCTGAGGTTAGAAAGAGCAACCACTGAGCAATAAAATTATTATAATGGAGTCTTGATGGAGATTGCAGCAAGACTATAAAGAGATATTCTGTTTCTTCCACCACATTCTCAGTTTTGACTCTTTTTTTTCTCAAATATTTCTCATGTCTCATTTGTGTCTACTTATGTTTCTCCTAAGGAATTTTAGGAGAAACATCTGAAATGCTGTTTATACTAAAATGAAAGCTATAAGATAATCTCATCTGAGTCTCCTGAGCTTAGGAAAAGCAACCACTGAGCAATAAATTGTTCCTATGGGTATAGTCTAAAGTCTGCTAAAGCAAATCTACTGTCTTACTTAAGGATAATATTGACACAGAATCCAAGGGTGAAAACTGCACACATAGAAGTGATGGATTTCTAAACCAATGATATCAAACCAAGCCAATAGTTTATAAAACTATTTTGGAATTTTAGTTTTACCCAGCTTTTAAATGGCAGGATAGAAGTGTATCACAGAATATGCACTTTTAGACCTAACCTTAGTATTTGCTCAGCACAAAAGTGAAGAACAGAAGGATCAAGGAGAAATTGTCAAGGACGAATAACTTTGACGAGCACTCTGAGGGCCTGCTTGGGAATATCTGACAGTTATAATTAGATTAGTTAAAAAAAAAAAAAAAGAGAGAGAGAGAGAAAGGGAGAGAAACCGATGACAAGCGATAGCAGTCTTGCTTTATCAGCATCAGATCTCCACACAAATCACATGCACACTAATAAACAGAGTTGCACTTGTGGTCGTAACACTGCACATTTTTATAGGGAACACAATCAACTTCTATGATTAGTTCAGTCATTAAGCTTTATGAACATTTTGATGTGAGATAGCAAACAGATTCACTTTCATGTGAAATAATTGAAAATATGACAGGGTGCTGGTATCTGATTTATTAATCTCTTGTTTCAATTGTTTGTTGAATATAGCTCCAGGCAGACTACAGTGATGTCAGAATTAGTTTACTGTGTTCTCTGTGTTTTTGCAGAAGTGGCCTCTTGGGCCAAATCCAACTAGGTAATAACAGAAACTCAACGCATTGCTCTGTAAGGTAATGGGGGAGATGTTGTAACCATTTTCCAATTAAGTGTTTTTTTGTTTTGTTTTTAAACTCATGGGATACATGCCGAAATCCACTGAACTTAATAGAAACAATACAAGAAATATGGCCATATTCCTTGAATATTTTATGCCACAGAATGTTATAATGTTTGACAACTAATTATACACTTTTAAAGACTATGCAAAATTCAATGACTATGGCATGTTTATTATTTTTGTCTATATGAATCAATCATAGCATCAGAAATATTTACAAACATAAACACTTTTTATATCATTAACGCCAAACATATTTTCACATCGGAATCACATAATCATGCATTGTTACAGTACAAAGTACAGCCTCCTTCAATAAAAAAACATTAAAGTCTGTTTGTAACATCAAAGAGAAACATTTCAAGAGTGAAGACAGAGTCGACCTCCAGTCCTGCTGCTGCTTTGTGCTTTTCACATTTCCAGCACTTCGCAACAGCTTCAAATGTCACATTCTAAGAGACGTCCAAGCACATGCCTAATTAGTCAAATCTTTTGCCTGTGGCACATTTAAACAAATCAGTTTGAATCCAGTGATGACCCTGCTGAATTCTAAGAGATATTAAATAAAATGCAAGTTCAAAGACTTCATATTTCCGGAAGGAAAAAGATAATAGCATTCAATACTCAATACATATCTCGCTCTGTTATGGAGCCATGCGTGAAAATTACTCTTTTTTTTTTTTTTTGTGAATCTCATTAAAAATGTTCTCTGTTTGAACACATCAATTAGTGAAAAAGTAATATTCACAATTTATAGCACATTCATTGTTTGTACAGGCAACAGAAGTTCAGATTACAGAAAAGCCAGTCATATTTATTTTAAATAATGCAAAACATCCATGAAATGATATTATTACCCTTAATTATGCACCTGAAATGGCCATTAAAAACATTACTGATGGGCAATAATTCAACAATGACCCATTTTATGGGGTTGGCAGTACAGCTGGCTAATATGGATTCTATGTCAGGTCACTATTGCGTTGGGCAGTAATTACATTTCTCCCACACATGCTTCTTCCTTGTACTCCATATGTGATCAAACACATATGGAATCAAGGGCCTTCATTTTAGCAGGCCTTGCCAAGATGTGAAAGAGTGAGAAAAATATGTGCGCTTCATACAAACTGTCAATTGAGAATAACTTTGGTCTGCCAGTTAGGCTTACCTTCTTAAACCTGTTGATTTGGCATGTTCTAGAATGAGCACAGACTGGGCCCTATGACTTCTGCGATGCAGAAAATGCTGACGGAATCACGGAATGCAGAAATAATAACGAGGAATGTCACAGAATTTGGCACATTTTGGAATAATAAATCAAAAGTCGGACTGTACAATTAATCAAGTTCAATCCAAAATAGGAACTAGTGCCTGTGATTCGTAAATATAAAGTCTACATGTTCTGGTTTCCCAAAGTGAACGAGCGGTTTCGTCTACCACACATACTCAAGCATGCAATATGCTCATAGCTTTTTCAGAGTCTGCCATCTCACTATTCAGTTTTTCTACTGCGTTTTAAATTATGGGTGGCACTTCCTGTTTGAAGTGGCACTTTAAAACTTAGTTTTATTCCCTACTTCCAATCCCTTTTAGTGTTCACTGGAATATTTCCAAAGCTGGAAAATACAACATTTGTCTGTCAAAATGAGGGAAAGCTAATTAAATATCCATCAGTGTTAATGATGGAACATTTTTAATTAACACAACAAACACGTTACATAATATAGACATAGATATATGACTATACAGTAATATTTAACCATAGTCCATAATATTGCAGTTGAAAGACTCATCTGAGGCTTTAAGGTTCATGGTCTGCTGATAGTAATTTGCTAATACTTGCTAATACAGTTTAAGTTTCCTTTTGATGTTCAATGGTTGAGGAGTGAGGAGAATAAAGTCACCTCATTATACCCAGTTTTTAGCTTATTATTCCGTTCATACAGTGAACATTTAAACAAGTTTTTTGGCAGTTGTTTGCAGTTCAACAAAAGTTATTCCCACTTAAAACACCATAGGGCTTAGGAAAATGGTGTATGTGAGGACATTCCACATGAACTTCATCTCCAGAGCTACTCTGAGAGTCACTTCACCAGCATTTCACCACTTCATTGATAAAAAGACTATTTTGAAAAACAAATGAAAACTCAAAGACTTCAAACTGACAAATTAATAGTTTGGTTTAACATAATAAATTATCCCCTGGTTTCACAGACAAGGCTTAAGCCTAGTCCTAGACTAAAATGTAAATCTGAGCTGTTTCAACTGAAAGAAACTTGCACTGACTGATCTTAAAACAAGTCAGTGCCTTTATTTTGTCTTAAGATGCACACCAGTGATGTTTTTTTCTAAGGCATGTTTATAAAAATTACTTAAATGTCCTAATTGAACTATGGCCTAATCCTGGTTTAGGCTAAGCCCTGTCTATGAAACCGGGCCTTAGACATACATTTATTAGCTTATTACTGTAGTAAAATATATGGAGCCCTGCACATAACATTGTAGCAAATTTTAGCTTAAAAGGGAATTGTATATAAATAATTACAATTAATTATGATTAATAACAAGTATTTATATCGACTGACAGTAATAACTGTCGCAGAATTAAATTGCCATCAACTAATCTGTTCGTCCAGCGAACATTAAGTCATATCAACTCTAAGAAAGGATATTTTTCTTGGCCACAGAAAATACTTTTCTAAGTATTAATGCATTAGAGCATGTAGTAAGGATCAAAATCGTAAAGGGACATTAATATGCAAAGCAGAATCAGAAACTCATGTAATTTGTACACACAACTTTTATTAACTAAACACTAACGCAGACTAGTCTAACAAACAAACAAACAAACAAACTAACAAACAAACATACAATCATTCATACATGGGGAAAGGGCTAATGAGAGTTGATGGATGAAACCATCAGGAAAGCCAGAGAATGCAGTTATGGAGAAAGTCATTTAACCACCTGAGTAAAACCATCAGCGCCGTTTATAACGGGGTCTATAACTTGTACTAATAACCTCTGTTTCGTTTATTTAAATGTACAATACTTGCATTGTTTTGGTCATGACGAGTGTCCGGAATGCAGTCTCAGATGAAAGTCTTAATGGTTTTCAAGGTTTGGACTCCCGATCACGTTCTTCCGGGCTGAAGAGTGATGAATTCCAAAGATGTTCTGAGGTAGAAATGTTCTTCCAAGTAGTGAGTGGAAAAAGAGCTAAGAAAGAGATCTGCTGAGGTCCAAGGAGCTTGGTTGAATGGAAAGACAAGGCCGCAAGGCCTGGCGCAAAACTTAAGGTGTTCAGAAGAGTTTTAGCTCACATCTTCATCCTCTTAGGATCTAACAGAACCGCAGACTGCATGGGGCGTCACTGAAGTGAGAGCTTTATCTGCTATAGAGGTCACACCTCTGGGGAGTCAAAGAGCCAATGGGAGTCCTGAACTTTGGAGGGAAAGTTTTACGGCTCTTTGTCTCTGAACATGGTAATTTGCATATGAGCTGGATTGGAAGTCGATATATAAACTACTAAAGATTCTTAGAACACATACATGTTGCATAGGTATCGACATATAATATACACTCTCAATTAGATCATCCGAAGACGAATTGATAGAGACTAAACATGATACAACTAAAGTGATATTAACTAGTGATCTATCGTAAGCATGCATAGAACAGGATACAATACACAAGAACATATACAAGAACAGTAATAATATACACAATGATCTAAAGATGTGTGTGTTCATTCAAAGAAGGGTTTTCTATGAATTAATTAGAGAAGAGTCCATTTTTTATGGTCTTTTTCCTAAGGGGAAAGGAAGTGAGTTGCTCTGCCCGCATTCCTTTGATCAATAAAAGAAGTGTTATCAGATGGGTTACCATGGAACCAGAGACCTGTTCTTGCCTTTTTAGGTGTTAGATGCATTTTTGGGGAAGGGTCCACAGACCCTCATAGTTGTCCCTTTGGTTAGGTGAGGGGGATAAGAGATTATTTGTTAAATAACAAATAGTTGTGTGTCTGATTGGTCAAAAATGCTACAACATACAGACAAAAATATATTTATTGTGGTGACAAATTAAGAATTACTTTCCCTGTTTTATTATTCCCGTTCCCTCATTTTAGTAAATCATGGCCATATTTGTTCTCTTATGTGTATTTAATTAAAAGGAGGGAACAATTTGCTTAATTGATAATAATAATAAAAACCAAATTTGGGGGGGAAATAGATTTAGAAAAAATAGATCTGCTCAGCACATGCAAAGTATAGAGAGATACTCCAATGTTTTTGGATCCTGGATGGTAGTTTGGCACATAATGGACTGATGTTTCAAACAGAATACATGCAAATGGGACTCCCACTATAAAAGTATTCGGTGCAACGAGGATTTCTTTGTGTAAGCCTTGTTTTGTCCAGGGTTTGTTCAGCATCACGGACAGCGGCTGCTGTGTAGGTTTATGAACCAGTCTAAATGAGTACTGCGAATGAATGTCAGTGCCATAGTAGGGAGATGAAACAGGAACAAAATGCACCAAAATACAGGATTTGAGGAAAACTGGGTACATTGTGAACCTAAATATCTCTGCCATGGTGGGGTAGCTCTGTTCTTCCTTCCTTGAAAACAACTCGCAATTTTACAACAGGAGGAAGGGGAAGACATGCACGCATGTTCAAAAAGCAGTTTTAAAGAAAGTTGACTAAAAGGATGACTCCAATTATATTCCAAATGGCACCTCCATCAAAATACCAAGGCATACATAACACTATACCCTTCACGTAAACTATTCAAAATGCTGAGCTATGTTCTTTTATGAAGGCAATTTCTCTTCAGATGGAGCTGTATTTCAACACTGTTGCCATCAGTGCTTATGTCACAACGACAGGCCTTCTTCGACTCCCTTCATTTGTAACCAAACGCCATTTCAAAAGCATAACAGCCTCCACTGTGTGTCCAATGCTGGATGAATAGGACTATGAAGACACAGTTTATGGTCCACGTCAGTAAGTGTTACTCTCCTGAAATGTCAGGCATAGGTCATAGACCACTGTGAAAAATCTCAATGGTTTGGAAATGGGCCCTTACAGAAAAGAAAAAAATGGTCTTTCACCCCCCAAAAGATGCAACAGACTGATTTGTTGGCCTTTTGAATGAGTTGCTTGCCCCTCTGCACAACTTTATCATGGGACTGTTTGCCTGTCATGGCTGACTGCTGAACTGCTCGGTTCTGTGACCTTGACAAGAGAAGTTTAGACAGGCAGAAACCATGTGCACACAGAAAACATTCAACTGTTGCAAAGCGAGTTAGTGGTAAACATAATGTTTAACTACTATGCACTTACTTTTAAATTAATCATTTGATACAATGCACTTATTTTGATACAATGTGTTCATACATGCTTTAACATTGCAACATTGTGTTGACCCCATGTCTACCCTTAACCCACTCTTAAACTTAACCTAAACCTAGCTACACCCAAATCTGTCCCTAACTTTAACCGTATTCCACATCCTTTTTTATTTCTTTATTTCTTACTTTATTTATTGGATTCTTTAATGAACAAAGTTTAAAAACTGCATTTATTTGAAACTGAAAATTTTAAACCAATTTATTGCATCCTTGCTATGTAAAAGTATGAATTTCTTTCAAAAAATCTCAAACTTTTGAACTGTAGTGTATGAATTGGCATGTACTGTTTTAGTGAAAGCTTGTTTATGAGAGATACACTAAGAATGTGTTCTTGAAAATACTTGATAAACTATGTTGAATCCATTTTGCTAAACTTGCACAACAATCACCTTGCTGCAGCTGTATTTATATCTTTATTCATTCCATACCATATTCAGAAATGTAAGCACATTTTGCCATAAACCGTTTTTTTTTTTTTTTTTTTTTAAATTAGCTTCTAATTGCTCAATACACATGCTTAAACTTCTGCATAAATTCACTGAACTGTAAGTGGTTTTATTCGAAAGTTTGCAAAGTCACTGTAGTTGAAGTAATTCTGTTCATTACAGCTCTTATTGAAACTGGATGAACATTACCTATACAAATGAAGACGTAATTACATATCTATATCTAGTGCTATATATAAGCATTGCCCTTTTTAATTTTAATATTAATCAAGTCAAAATAATTCTTTCCTATTACATCTATATCACGCTGTTTCACTTTCACTCTCTCACACACATACATGTGCAAGCCTCTGCCAGGAAGCAGGGGGACTCAAGAACAATATTAAACCAGTCTGTGGACCATGCAATTTCAATTACCAAAGAGAATCAAAAAGCTGAAAGGAA
>JAFVLL020030334.1:0-92113 GCA_021397915.2 Tor tambroides | reverse complement strand
ACGAGCTGGTTATCTGAATCAGGTGTGTTAACTAAGAGAGACATGCAAAATATGCAGAGCAGGGGGGCGCGAGGACTGGGATTGGGAAACGCTGATATATATATATATATATTTTTTTTTTTTATTTTTTTTTTTTTATTTATTTTTTTTTTATTCATATATACCTGTATGTATGTATGTATGTGTATATATGTGTTTGTGTGTGTGTGTGTGTGTGTGTGTGTGTGTATATATATATATATATATATATATATATATATATATATATATAAATTGCAGATGATTGGCTGAAGGGAGTTGGTTGGTTACATCAGCAAAGAAATTTCTGTCAGAGGTGGGGAACAAATATTTTTTCTTTGGAATAATGGCTGAATCGTGGACAGTATGTCCAGAGATATTTAAAAAAAGATCACACAGTGTCATGTTGCCATGTTGAAACGGCACACTCGCTCATACCTTACTCTTGTACTTCTGAGGGCCTAGTTTGAACTTGACGTAAGGGTCACTCAGGCCGTTCTGGTCCATGGGGATGAGGTTACGACCCTCGATGAGTCTGATGCTCACGATGCACCTCCACAGCTGAGACTTTCTGTGCAGGTCCGACAGCCGGAGATTCTGCTGCTGCTGCTGCGCTCCGCACACACGGCACAGGACATTAAAGGGTTACTTCAGTCCAAAAGGACAATTCTGTCATCATCTACTCACCCTCATGTTGCTCAAAACATGACAAAAAATTGGACTGTCTATACAGCAAAAGTGGTTGGTGAACGTGGCTGCAAAGCTCCAAAAAGGACAATCTGAGCATCAAGTACACTATTGTTTTAAAGTTTGGGGTCTGTTTTTTTAAATTAAATCAGTTATTTTTATTAAGTAAGGATGCATTTTAAATTTAACAAAAATCACAGTAAATACATCTATAATGTTACAATTTACGTTATATTTCTATTTCAAATCGATTCTGTTTTGAACTTTCAATTCATCAAAAAATTCTGAAAAGAAGAAATGCATCTCGGTTTTTAAAAAAATATTAAGCTGCAAACTGTTTTCAACACTAATAATAATAAGAAATGTTTCTTGAGCAGCAAATTAGAATGATTTCTGAAGGATCATGTGACACACTGAAGACTGGAGTAATGATGCTGAAAATTCAGCTTTTGATCACAGGAAAAATTACATTTTAAAATATATTCTAGAAGAAAATAGGTATTTTAAATTGTTATAATATTTCACTGTTTTCACTGTATTTTTGATCAAATAAATGCAACCTTGGTGAGCATAAGAGGCTAATCTTACTGACCCCAGACTTTTGAACAGCAGTGATTTTTGAATGAATCCCTTTAAGACAATGAAATGACTCCTCAGTGGGGAAAGAACTCAAAGAATGTGGAATGGTTTCACATACACCATGAATGACTGGGTCACCAAAGCATAAAATGCAAATGTCTACAAAAAGGCATGGCCCATCACCCCGAGAGATGCACGACTGCCGCAACTAATGAAGCCGTACCGATAAAACTCATCCTCTGACCAGACTGCTGCAGTGCTGACATTTAGGGCATTTGGCACACAAACCAGTTTCTCTTTGAACATGTTGCATAAGTCATTCTACAAAATGTTCCCGATATGGTGTGTGTGGGACAGTTTACACAGCAGCTAGTCAGAGAATCTGGGGGCAAACGCTCTTGCTTTTTTACCTTACTGCATTGCTTCCAGTTTCTCCTCAGTAGCATGGTCTACAAAAACAACAGAGCAGGTCATATGTGTTACTGTATATTCAGGGGACCGGGATGGAGGTGGGAGCGCTTTGATTACTGCCAAGACAGCTTTTGTATTGGATGAGAAGCTAAATCTCTAAATCTGATCAAGAGACGCATCTTCTGTTCTTACGCTCTGTCCTGAGGATCAAAGACGCCCATCAGACTGCTGTTTCATCTGTTGCTGGAACACCATGTGAATTTCGATGGGTTCTCCGCCCGCCTGCAGACTGCAGCAGGTTTCTAATGTCTAATTCAAAATCATTTCATCATGCATTATGCAGACAGCACAAACGTCCCATGTCTCTCAAGAGTCATGGGCTTTTTGGACTAGCCGAACATAATACTTATACTATTTTTGTACAGTATGCAATTTTTCTGTATGCTAACTGAGCATGTTGTGCTGGGCACAGTATCCCACAATGCAATGTGCTTAATGTGATCATCCGTGGGGTTTTTTTTGTTTCTTTGGTTTTTTTTACACAAAATGGATTAAAAATAACCATTTTAATTAAATGCTACATAGTAGCTCATGTGACCACAGAGCAGAATAGTACTATTTGAAATGTCCATTATGCATAATGCATACTGTTTTTAAAAAAATAGTAGGCTAGGCAGTATATACACTACCATTTAGAAGTTTGGGGTTGGTAAGATTTTATAATCTTTTTAAAAGAAGTCTCTTTTGCTCACCAAGGCTGCATTTATTTGTTAAAATACAGTAAAAACAGTAATACTGTGAAATAGTATTGCAATTTTAAATAGCTGTTTTCTATTTGAATGCATTTTAAAATGTCATTTATTTCTGTGATGCAAAGTTGAAATTTCAGCATCATTACTCCAGTCTTCAGTGTCACATGATTCTTCAGAAATCATTCTAGTGTGCTGATTTGCTGCTCATTAAACATTTATTATTATTATTATTAATTTTGGATTAATTTGGAAAACAGCTGTGCTGCTTAATATTTTTGTGGATACTTTTTTCAGGATTCTTTGATGTACAGAAAATTCAAAAGAACAGAAATTATTTGAAATAGAAATAGTTTGGGACATTATAAATGTCTTTACTGTCACTTTTGATCAATTTAATGCATCCTTGCTGAATAAAAGTATTAGTTTCTTTAAAAATCATAACATCATAACCCCAAACCTTTGAAAGGATTTGCACAGTAAACAGATATCAACTTCAGTTGCATGATTCACATGCTGTTCAAAAACAAGATGACTGGATGTGTTTGCTAAACACTTCCTGAGAGCTAAAAATAGTTTATGCAGTCTCATGAGAAAGGTGTGAAATAAATTTGAGGTCTGTAAACATGTGAGAATGAAATCTTTTTGGAAGCATGCAGAGAATTTGCCAGCAGATTGAATCTTTTCCAACATTTACACGTATAGATTAATCTGCCAAATGAGTCTTACCGCCTGTCGGAGGGCCTCTCTGTCCTCTGTGCTTCTTGGGAACAGAGTGACCGCCAGCTCCAGAGAGCCCAGGTCCTGATCAGGGCAGTGAGGATCTTCAAGGTCTAACCGAACATCAAGAGGCCTACAACAAAAACATGAGCTGTTATGACCACCATTAAAAGTAGTGTTGTAGCTTATCACTTAAAAAAGTGAATAATCTTTTTGATAAATATGTTAAAACGTAATTATTAGATCTACCTAAAATGATAATGGTAACCGAAAACTTTTGCATTTGTATAATGCTTCATCCAAGGCACTAGATGTCAGTATAAACTCTTAGATCACAACAAAACATTAGCAAAACTGACCTTTAGAGATCGACCGATATATCGATTTACCGATATTTTCCCGATATTTAAGCATTTTACCATAATCGGATATCGGTTTTGTAATATCGGATTCACCGATAAATGCCGCCATCTTGTGGGTGTTATGAGAATTGCGCGCAGAATCGCCATTGCAGCGCGTCTGAGGGGAGACAAGACAACAACAATGGCATGCACAAGTACTTGATTTGCTGTAGCTAGTAAACTTTATTTAACATAACAGCCATTAATGCACAAATTAGATGCATTACATAAATGCCTGTTATGTAGTTTATGCAGCTTGGCTCTAAGAAATAGAGAGCAACTCACGGAGTCATAATAACTGGCCAAGTCCTGTCCCAATAAAGACTTAATTTTGCCCAGTCTAAATAATACGCAGCCATGAATGAGCACATGTTGTAAATAAAAGCGCCTGAATTGAATTCTCTCTGTTGTATATTTGCTCAATAATATCTCCCTGGAAGCTTCACATTGCTGTTCACCAGCGGATTGATGTTTATGGAAATGCTCCAGCACGGCCTCCAGAGATGTAACTTTTAACAAGATTCACTTAAGTTTAAAACACCTTTAAATTGTGGCAACATTTACTATATAACCAGCTATTTCAATAATAAACATCTAAAAATACAACTTTATGGAAATTATCTCATGTAGAGTTTGCATCGCAGTTTGAGCCCTTTGTAAATGCATAGATAAATCAAGTGCTGTCAAAGTAGTACTTGGCAATTCAGAGGGACAAAAACATTAATAATTCTGATATAACACTCCAGTTAAGAAATGCAATAAAATCTTTGTATTTATTAAAAAAAGAAGTTAGTAAAAGTTTATTATATTCCAATATTCCAGAGAATATTATTCATGAATTAACATTATCCAGTGAATTATTCTTGACCTTATTAAACAAGTCATGGTAAACCTACAGCCAAAACTGTAGTTTAAATGAAGGATGGTGAATTCGTCTTTATTTATTTTCCATTTGAAAACATTAGACATTCTACATTTATTTTGCTTATTGTTAATATTAGTGTTATTGCTGCTGATGCTTTTTATAAATAAAATGTATTTGTTTATTGTTGTAATATGAAGATTAAATTTAACATGAAAGACTGCAAATGTTCGACACTTAAAAAAAAAAAGATGACTGAAAAGAGGAAAAACCAAAGTGAAGTACTTTATAACAGTAAATAAATATCGGTTCTGCATATCGGTTATCGGGCACATAAACATGCAAATAATTGGTATCGGTATCGGTTCTAAAAAATCAATATCGGTCGATCACTACTGACCTTGTCAATGTTCATTTTATGAAAATGTTCAATTATGCTGACTGAAAATATATTAATTTGACACTAACAGTTGAATTCTTATATCTTTGCAGTAATGATGAAAACACGATACCTCTGCAGTTCCAGAGAATCAAGGTACAGGTGAGCTGATCCCATAAAATCATCTTGAAGGCCAAAATCATAGTCGAACACCTAAAAGAGATTGCAAAAGGGACAATCCTTTAGGAAGAAATATCAGAGATCATTCTAGAATGACTTCTTAATGACTGATTGATTACTCTTGTCGATTCAATAAAAAGGACCAGCTCATAAGAGTCTGTTGTACTGGAATCAGTCTACATTGTTCAGGCTGTAATGCTTTTGTTTCACAAGTGGGAAACAAAAGGGAATCGGAATACATCGGTCCCGCATTAGGTTTTTGATTCACTAAAATAAACTGTCTTCATTGTTCATGCTGTAATGCTTTTGCTTCAATAAAAATCACTGGTTCATAAGAGCTGTTTGCTCAGGAATTGGACTACAGCAGCCACACAGTATGTTTCTGATTCACTAAAAAGAATCATCTCTACAGAGTCATTTGCATTGGAATCAGTGTATATATGTTTTGGATTCTCTAAAAAATACCGGCTCATAAGAGTAATTCATTTGGGATTCAGACCACACTGGTCACGCAGATTCACTAAAACGATTCGCCTCATAAGAGTCACTATTTTGGGTTTTGGAATTCAATATGATTTGATTTACTAAAATGAATCGACTCATTAGAGCCATTTATTCCGAAACCAGACTACACCGGTCGTGCAGTAAGTTTTTGACTCATCAAAATGAAATGCCTCATTAGAATCATTAATTTGGGTTTCAGAATACACCGGTCGAGATATATGATTCTGATTCACTAAAACAAACTGGCTCATAAGAGTCATTCATTCAGAATTCATACTATATGTGACCCTGGACCACAAAACCAGTCAAAAGGGTCGATTTTTTGAAATTGAGATTTATACATCATCTGAAAACTAAATAAATAAGCTTTCCATTGATGTATTTGTTAGGATAGGACAATATTTGGCTGAGATACAACTATTTGAAAATCTGGAATCTGAGGATGCAAAAAAATCTAAATACTGAGAAAATCTCCTTTAAAGTTGTCCAAATGAAGTTCTTAGCAATGCATATTACTAATCAAAAATGAAGTTTTGATATATTTACGGTAGGAAATTTACAAATTATCTTCATGGAACATGATCTTTACTTAATGTCCTAATGATTTTTGGCATAAAAGAAAAATCAATAATTTTGACCCATACAATGTATTTTTGGCTACTGCTGCAAATATACCCCAGCGACTTAAGACTCCAGAGTCGCATATAATATAATGGTAACAAGCATCCATAAACACCGTGAGTAAAAGCAGTATTTTTACCTTAATATACAGAGGCTCTTGTAAATTGTCCACTATCAGACAAACACGCTCGTCCCAAACTGGGTTAAGGTTCTTGTGGATGATTTTACTACGGAAAACTTCTTTGCCGGCTATTTTGAACTTCACATATGGGTCACTTGTTCCTGAAACATAAGAGCATTTTAATCTAAAAAAAAAATTGATTGCACAATTCAGCAAATCATAGAAGAAACATAAGTTTTAAGTAGCATATGAATGCATCTTATTAAAAGTAAAACACACATTTCCTGACAGTGGTATTAGTGGAGACAACATGAGCATGAGAGATGCAGGTCTTACCGCCTCTGTCTCGAATGGCAAGGTTGTTTCCTTTTTTCAGTACGATGTCTAACTGGTACATTGCTGAAGTGGGCAGTGAAGGCTGTGTAACACCATTACCAGCTGCATTAATCCCCTGAAGAATACAGACATTGTCCCAAAAACTTGATTGACAGGACCTCTTCAAACATTTAATACAGCCAATGCCAAACCTTATAGGGTTTAACTAACACAAAAGTGCTCATATGAGAAAACAAACTCCTGGGGAATTTATCATTGAAATTATAACAGGATGTTGCAAGATGCTTAAAACTGATAAACTGGTGCTCTAAAACCAGCACTGAGAGCATAACACTGAGCTCATGTTATACACACCAAGTATTATTCTGTTCTAATAGTTTAATTAGAATGGCCATTTGCACTCTGCATTCATTTAAATGGACTCATTACAACATATATATATATATATATATATATATATATATATATATATATTATAGCAGTGTTGTGTAATGTCATTTATCTGTCCACACTAAAAGCAAAAAATGCACAAGTCACAATGTGAAGCAATCCCAGTTAATCAGAATAACGTGTTTCCACTTTGTTTTCATACTTTCACAAAGTCAGCACTCATTTTCTACCAATTTCTTCCTTGTACCCTTTTGTGGAGATGTTCATTAGTGAAAAAAGCTTCTACTTTGTTGCATGCCGCTTCATTACTTTGTCTTATCACTTGTGGTTGGTCACTTTATGTCAGTAAGATGATCTCTTCCAGTCTAAATAACCAGTTCTTGAACAGAATAAGCTGCAAATAAACTAAAAAGCGAGAGTCACAGGAGGCTAAACTAGCTATCTTTTGTCAATGTCTAATTTTTGCATAGGAAGTGAAACACTGTGCATGTGTTGTTAACCTCACACATCTGACAGTGCTTAAAAACCGCCTGGTAGAGTCCAGAAAAAGTAATGTGTTTTTTTTCCAGTGGTGTTGTCTAGTGGTTAATGGTTTAGTCTGAAAAGTTGTGTATTCATAAACTACCATCATTGCGCCTGTTTAAGCCACCAACTTGAACACCTGCTGCAAGTCATTTAAAGAAGGTATATCATAGAAAACAGAGTTTTTTCCCCTACATCTAGGGGTATTACAGTGTAAAATGACTTTTAGAAGTTGCAAGTAAAAACAGAAAGATTGTTAAAAATCTTTCTATTTCAAAATGTCATGTAATTTCATATTACTTGTTATTGATTGCAATTATATGTAAAAATACTAGCAATTTCTCAGTGAAAATGCTAATGTGTTGCTAGGGTGTTCTGGGTGTGTTCTATGTGGTTGTTAAGGTGTTACTAGTGTGTGTTCTACAGTATGAGGTTGCTAAAGTATTGCTAGGGTGTACTGTGTGTTCTATGTGGTTGCTACGGTGTTACTAGGGTGTGTTAGTATGTGATTGCTGATTCTGAAGTGTTGCTAGGGTGTCCTGGGTGGGTTCTGTGGATGCTAAGGTGTTCTGGGTATGTTCTATGTGGTTGCTAAGGTGTTGCTAGGGTGTGGTCTACAGTGTGAGGTTGCTAAAGTGTTGCTACGGTGTCCTGGGTATATTCTATGTGGTTGCTAAAGTGTGTGTTCTACAGTATGTGGTAGCTAAGGTGTTTCTAATGTGTTCTGGGTGTGTTCTATGTGGTTGCTAAGGTGTGTTCTACAGTGTGTGGTTGCTAAGGTGTTGCTAGGACGTGTTCTACAGAATGTGGTTGCTAAGGTGTCACTAGGAAAGTTGTTTACTGGCCCAGGTTAAATGATGTTCTGTGATATTCTGGTGTAGATATGGGCTCAGATCGATTCTTCAGTAAGTCATCAAGTAATAACAGCTGGTCTGATCACAGGTCTAAAAGTATTAGCAAATCCCTCTCCTCAACGAGCCTCTTGATTTGATTCATATCTGTAGTGCCAATGGTGCAGAATGAGTTACGTGACAAAGTTTCATATTTTGGGACTTCGGAAAACACAGCACCACTAATTATGTCACTTAAACACACAGACAATATTTGGCGAGCACTACACACATTCTACTTCCTCTTTTTCACCCTTAAGTGAGAGATGAGGTCAGAAACACATTTCTCTCACACACTAAGTGTGTTTGCGGTGTCAGCTGAAAGCAGGTGATTTGCATTGTGGACCTTTAGGGCCTATTTAACATCCTGTTGATGGCAGGATTGGCAAGAAGAAGGATATAGGACATTGTTATTAGATCAGGGTTCTTCTAACAACATCCTGGTGCCGTGTTTGAGATAAAGAAGTTCTTATAGCTGATTTACATTTAGAGATACAATATTTATCTTCCTCCATCATTTCTACATCGCTAAAATCAAACAGAACAAACAGACTTCCAAATATAATGAATGACAGTTTTCATCTCATCGTCTGATAATTGGTAAACAGATAGTCCCGCCCCGAACTCACACCTGAATATCCAGTTTATAGTGGTTCCACCTAGAGCTGCACGTTTTGTCAGGGTAAAAAAAATTGTTATTTTTGTAAAAATAAAAAAATGTGATTTAAAAAAAAAACTCCAGGTTTAGTGTTTGTAGAGCTAAAATATTTGGCCAAAAGATTTGATTATTACTATGTTTATTATGATTTATTATGATTATTACTAAAAAATATATTACTGTTGTAATTTCACTGTAAAATAAAATCAAGTATATAAGAAAAATATAATTAATAATAATTATTATTTTATTTTACAGTACAACTGTAAAATATATCACTTTGATTATAAAATTATATTTATTATTTTATGATAATTAAGAAGATGGTTTATTATGATTAGGAAAATTGATTATGATTATTATTATTACTAAATATAAACAAAATACACAATATTACTATGTTAATTTAAAAATACTGTAAAATAACAAAATCAAGTATTTAATAAAATATAATAATTAATATTAAAAAATAAAAAATTACAGTACAACCACTAATTACTAATTTTTTATTTTCTTCATTTTAAAACGTTAACCCATCAAACTTTTTGACAGAATGCCACAGGAAGCCCTAGAGCTTCTGTTTTGTTGATAAAACTCAGAGCAGATGCAGAGATGGATTTTGTGTGGAGAAGCATTAACTGTGAACCGAGCCGCTCCGAGACACTAAAAACACCGGTTCATGAGCTGCTCGCGAGAAGATGAACACAGTGCCAAGCTTCACTCTCAAACAAGCACCACACAATTAAATCGCAGCCTTTGAGATTTGATAATCACACTGCATGTTGAGATGGATTTTTTATTTCAGTTAATCATCCAGCCCTTGTTCCACGCTCTCTATAAGACCTCTCTAAGATGAATTCAGCGTCCTCTGTTCTGTTTGGAGCATCTCTGTAAGCAAAGATATCCATCGTCTCACCTCCGCTGTCAGGTGATTACAAGAGCAAGCCTTCTAAGACACTGGCATGGGGAACGGTGCCAGCCAATAAAACACATCAGTCGCTGCACTGAAAATCTTTATTGAGGTTTGTACAAGTAACTCATGTTGATTGTGCCAATAAATCAAAGTCTCGTAATAAGCTCCCTCCTGCTCCATAAAGTAGAAACAATGTGAGCATGATGATTGAACTTTAGCAAGAGAAAATATTTTTGAATAACTTGCCAAAGGGTATAACAGGAAGACGTAGAGGTTGACAGTATGGTGGTTAAAGTTATAGAGCCACTTCCTGTTTGCAAGAAAAGCAGCCTATAAACAGAAATTCTGGGGTCCATTATAGGGGCCTCAAGGGATGTGTGCAAATGCACTTGTATTAGGTGTGAAGTTGTAAGACAGGAAACATGTGATCTGTTTAATGTTGTTTTCATGCGTGTCTGGTCTGATATGTAGCATTTAAGCCCTGAGCAGTCAAACACAGACGTCACTGAGCATGACCTGCTTCTAGAAAGGCTGTAGCTACGATACTCAACCCACAGTTTCATTATGACCTTAAAGTGGTGGTACAATTGTATCAGAGCAAAACAACATCATCTTAACCACCCTTTTCATGATTTCATACCTTTTCCAGCCATTTGTGACCTGGATAAAAGTTCATGGAAATTATTACAATTATTAGAATTTATATTTTAAAAAACAAGAAAAAAATAATCACAAAAGATCTTCAGATAATATCATATGAATGCTGTTTGTGACTGTTGGACAAAAACATATATATATATATATATATATATCTTGAAAAGTAAGGTTAAATAAAAGTTTATATGTGACCCTGGACCACAAAACCAGTCATAAGGGTCAATTTTTTGAAATTGAGATTTATACATGAACTAATAAGCTGTCCATTGGTGTATGGTTTGTTAGGATAGCACAATATTTGGCTGAGATACAACTATTTGAAAATCTGGAATCTAAGGGTTAAAAAAAAAATCAAAATATTGAGAAAATCACCTTTAAAATTGTCCAAATGAAGTTCTTAGCAATGCATATTACTAATCAAAAATGAAGTTTTGATATATTTACAGTAGGAAATTTACAAAATATATTCACGGAACACGATCTTTACTTAATATCCTAATGATTTTTGGCATAAAAGAAAAATGGAAAATTTTGACCCATACAATGTATTTTTGGCTATTGCTACAAATATACCCCAGCGACTTAAGACTGCTTTTGTGCTCCAGGGTCACATATATATATAACCATTTTTACCTTACTTTTTAAGATACATATTGTTAGCCCAACAGTCACAAACAACATTAATATAAGTGCTGGGCAACGATCCAAAATAAAAGTTTATATATGTGTGTACTGTGTATATTTATTATGTACACAAATTGTTTTTTTAATGTGATTAATTGTGATTAATCATTGCCCATATTAATTATATATATATATATATATATATATATATATATATATAGCATTATTTATAGCAACAATAAATAAACAATTTAGTACATGAATGTTTTTATTATATGAATGTAATTTTTTAATAAATTAAATTTTTTTGAATGTAAATATAAATTGATCTCTTTTTTCATTTTTTAAAGCAGAGCATAACTAAAAAAAAAAAAGAATAGTAAACATTAAATTTGTCAGATTTACTTAATTTCATTGACTTTTCCAAGGCTACTCTCTACAATTTCCAGGTTTTCCATGACCATGGAAACCCTGTAGATAGCTCAGCATACTGCAATTCCCACATACCATGAGTTTAAACAATAACATGCTCACCGAAATCAGCACCTATGACACAGAGGAGTTGATCTGAGTTGCAAAGTTACTCCTGAGCAGATTAATCATCTCCACTGCCAGATTCTGAGTCACAGATTTCTTAAGAAAGGCATGCTGCTGTTTATCAAATCTCATACCTCCCCAAATGCCTTCCTCATCTAACCACAAAGACAGTTCACGCAGCTCCATACCAAAATTGTTTGTCAAGTCCACACATGCAGTGGAGTAAAGATAGCAGCAGTACGATCCAGAGGCCGTGTTGTTTGTTTGACTCTAATCTCTGCTGCACTGCTGGTGGCTGTTAAGCCAGTGATGTAATGGCTTGGGATGGACATGCATACAGAAAAGCTATATGTACACTAAGCTTCAATGTCTAGTCGAAAACTTTATTGCTCAAGGTTTCTTGCTCACAGAAGCCATTCTGAATAATTATTTTAAAAAATTAAAATCCTGTCACCATTTACACATCTTCACATCAGACTTTCTTTTTTCTCAGGTGGGGATTCACAAACTTTTTTGTCAGCCAAACCCCTTAGACATAAAATATTTACTTGAAGTTACTCCCATGAGATTTTAAGTTAATATTTCAATAATGTAACAACACATTTGCAAGTTCGTGGGTCTCTGATGTCAGTTAATGGTCACAAGACATGCAAGTAAACAGATAAAAATCAAATCTTTTGTTTTGTTATTTTTTTTTATTTTAAAATAAAGTGAACCTAGTGCACATTGCGTTCCCAAATGCGCGCTAAACTCTCAGTGATCGCAGATTTGGAGTTCATGAGAAGCAGCATTAAAGGGTTATTTCACCCAAAAATGAAAACTCTGGCATTAATTACTCACCCTCATGTCGTTCCAAACCCGTAAGACTCACCATTTTGGAGACTATCCCAGAACATAATCAATGTACTGAGCGTTGTTTACGTTCAGCAAGCGCACGATTTTGTTGAACTTAATCAGCGTTGTTTACACTCTGGGGTACTTACTCTCCAAAATGGCGGAAGACGGTAACTCGGGGAGAAGAATTGTTGAATAAATTATGTTGTTATTGTTTTATTTGCACACAAAAAGTATTCTCGTAGCTTCGTAAAATTACAGTTGAACCACTGATGTCACATGGACTGTTTTACCAATGTCCTTTACTACGTTTCTAGGTCTGGGAATATTGCAGTTGCATTGCTGTCCACGGAGGTCAGAGAGCACTCAGATTTTATTAAAAATATCTTAATTTGTGTTCCGAAGATGAACGTAGGTCTTATGGGTTTGGAACGACATGAGGCTGAATAATTAATGACAGAATTTTCTTTTTTGGGTGAACTAACCCTTTAACGATGAGCCAAGCCCCTCTGAAAACCAACCTAGTCTCATGGCATTTACGTATCTGGGTGCACTTTTTAGCGAGACACGAAATACGTACCAATAACTACATATTACTGCAGTTTCAGTTTCCAAAAGACACAAACACTAGAGGCAGTAAAACTCTGACACCTTTTACTCCTTTTCACACAAATTTACAGAGTTTTGATTAATAAAGCGTATTTTTCGCACAATTACTTTAAGAATATCATGTTACGACTTCAAAACAATATTAATATGCTGGGAGATTTGAAAACTGATGCTTTGGAATGTTAGCATCGCACATATCCAGCCTCATATCTATGAGTTTTCATAGACGGCAGGTTTGTTCGGTAGCTCACGGAGTACGGAGTCGTACTTAGGAGGCAAGGAGCTCCGGTTCGAATATCCTGTAACTATGGTTCGACAAAACACTTCAAATCTACGTAAAAGGAAGTTGAAATGGCACGGATGTATCAACAAATATGTTTTTATACCAGTTTTGCATTTGTTAACACTATCGGGTAGGTTTAGGGTTGGGTTTGGTGTAGGGAATATTTCCAACACGATAGAGCATTAACGTTTAGGGACAGACCCTGGATATTTGCCCAAGACTGGTTGCCTACTGAAGCTAAGCAGGGCTGAGCCTGGTCAGTACCTGGATGGGAGACCTCCTGGGAAAACTAGGTAGCTGTTGGAAGAGGTGTTAGTGAGGCCAGCAGGGGGTGCTCACCCTGTGGTCTGTGTGGGTCCTAACGCCCCAGTGTAGTGACGGGGACTCTATACTGTAAAAAGCACCGTCTTTCGGATGAGACGTTAAACCGAGGTCCTGACTCTCTCTGGTCACTAAAAATCCCATGGCACTTCTCGTAAAAGAGTAGGGGTGTAACCCTGGTGTCCTGGCCAAATTCCCTCCACTGGCTCTTGTCTATCATGGCCTCCTAATAATCCCCATCCACTTGATTGGCTCTATGACTCTCTCTCCTCTCCACCTATAGCTGGTGTGTGGTGAGCGTACTGGCGCCGTTGCTGGATGCTGCACACTGGTGGTGGTTGAGGAGAGACCCCCCACATGATTGTAAAGCGCTTTGGGTGTATGGAAATACACAATAAAGCACTATATAAATGCATCATTCATTCATTCATTCATTTGAATTCTGAACCGCTGCAATATGTACCTGTAGTAACATAATAAAAACACAGCAATATGTACCTATATCAACATAATAAAAACACAGCAATACGTACCTATATCAACATAATAAAAACACAGCAATACGTACCTATATCAACATAATAAAAACGTGCCAGGGTTCACGTATTTAACCTGTGTTTTAGCGCCACTCAGTGGACATTTCTCTTTAAAACTGCGGCGAAACGTGCAGTAAGGTACGTAAAACGGTGTCGCACAGAAAGTGCACAAAAGTATATATTTTTAAGAGGCATATATTTTTATGAGACCAGGTTGCTGAAAACACTGTATTATAAGCTAAATGCGTGTAAATTAACACAGTGTCGCTCTTAACTCTGAAACACATGTCTATCCACTTTTATAAAATACATTTTTCAAACTATCTTCTTCTGTGTCATAAAGAAGAAAGAAAGACATACAGTTTTGTAACAACCTGAGTTTGAGTTAAATCTCATTTTTGGGTAAACTATCGCTTTAAACAAAACACACCACTGGCGCTACCAGGAAAACAACAACAGAAGATCTCATTTGTTTTTTGAGATATGTGCGTATGCAACTTAATCAAATCTTTTAATCTGTGTTCATGGATCTCAAAAATCTGATGCACATAGACAACCAATAATATAAAATGTACTAATAAGGACAATAATTCACTTCTGCAACCTTACTCAACACTTGGCACCCTGTTTGGCTTTAAGCCTGTTATATGTGTTTGTGTGTCTTTCCTTTCAGGCAAGTTCCTCTTCATGCAAACTAGCTTGGCAAACACCCTCAGGCACAGAGAGAACTAACTGTACAGTGCCAACATGACTGAAACTAACAGTTGTAGACAAAACTCAATGTCAAGACCAAACTTTACAGTTTTAAAAGAAAAACTTGAGGAAAAAAGGCTGACACAAGCTCGTTCTAGCACATGTCCTTGTGTGAATGGGAATCTGACATGAGTTTGACTATGCAAACACATCGCTTTGCATCTACAAATGTAAAAATGACCATGCACAAAAACACCTGATTCAGGTAAACCTTGGTGTGCATATATTAAAGGCTTAAAATGGGTTTACAAGGGCAATGATATTCACATGCATGCATGCAACAAAAAATGACCGTCTACTGATAATTGGAAGAGTTCTGACATGACATCTGATTTGGACTTGCAATGTAAAAAATATTACAGTGTCAAAATCATTCTGTTCTTGTTTGATTGTATTCAAAGCAGTTGATAGGGTGGGTTCAGCAAAAGTGGGACATCAGGTAAAATGAGGCAAATAGGCTTAATGGTCGATTGCCCTTTAAACCCAATCTAAGTCATTCTGGAAATGTTTACATTTCTCTAACATCATCCTGGTGGATTTGATCAAGGTTCAAGATCTAACGGATCTCAGCCTGTGTATTAATCTGGTTTTAAATGGTGTCTATCTAAAGCATGCTGCTTATTTGTGGTCTGCTTCAAGCTGGGATGTTTGAGATTGACTTGGTACACCTTGATCAAGTTTCGCCTATAACAAATCGGCTAATAGATTATAAAAACAAAAACTGCTTAAACTTATATAACATGGGTTTTCCAGCAGAACTTGGCTGTAATTCATCATGTTTCTTATAAAAAAATGTATTTGTTATTTTGTAGCAAACAGATTTTCTATAAACCTAAATTCAGTTTTTATACTCATTTTACCTAAAAAAAAAAAAAAGTTAAAGTCTATCACTATCAAATAGAAATTACACTAAATGTGTTTTAATACATTTATATTTAGGAGGCTAAATGCATCCATCTAAGTTATTATACAAATTTATCAAAAAACTGTTCCAGTTGTGGATAGTTCATCTAAGTCGATTTCTTTACGTTCTAGACATCTGCAAATGTGAATGTAGAGCATAAACTATCTGTGTAAGATAACTGCATCCATCACTTATTACTGCAGTGCAATGGCAAAAACGTCTGAAAGATTATAAATCATCTTACCACACTTTTATTGATCTCTTCCTCGTTACCATTCAACACAGCATCATCAGTGCATGTGGACCCTTGCAGAGCAGGTTTATGTTGAGACTGCACCAACTGGGAGAGCGTCGGTTTGGAGCTGACGGTTCTTTTCAGCATCTGGATCTCCGCACCGAGCGACGCCGCTGCTACGGCCGCCGTACCCACACTCAGCTCGGGCGCGGCGCGGCGCGTCCTCCCGCTCTCACCACCATCCGGAGCGGCTGCCGCGCTGTGCAGATTGGGTTGAGATGAAGACACCGCTCGGTCCAAACCATTTGGTCGTTTCTTTTTAAATATCCAAAACCCGCTTTCTTGCTTTCGGTCTTTTTTGCCCAGTTTGGGGCTGGCAGTGAGTTTGGGTCTGCCGTGAAAGGATTTCCACAAGCCCCGCTGATGCTGATGATGGGATGGAGAAACATCATCCATGTCCAGTTTCCCCTCCATATGATCTCTGCAGTCTGCTGCTGCGTCCCAGGCAGATGTTTCTGAGAGGTTAATGTTGAAAACATGCAAACCGATGCAAATAGCATTTACTTCAGTGTTGTTGTGCTCAGCAGGACATGTTGAGTGTTAAACGCATGTTTGATGCGGAAGTAGAGTGATGGAGAGGCAAGTTTTTCCAGAGCACATCTGCAGACCTTCATGGTTTTTATAAAACGAGACAGTCCCCCAGTCTGTGGTCCTCATCCACGCCCAGTATTCAAAAAAGTTGCTTTGGTTTCCACACTAAATAAATATGCCATCTATGATCACGCAACGCATCGTTTCTGCCCACCGAGCTTTTATTTACATGCACTTCTGTTAAACTCATTCTACGTTGTGGTCTATGTTAATTCGGCACTACGTGATCGAAGAATGTAATATGTATGCAAATACGATTTATCATAAGACAAACCTGTGTACTTGACGCATTACGCAAAATTTATTATTTGCACACCTTGAGGGGTTTTAGCTCGTGTTTTAGATGTAATTATTGAATCTTTAATAGAACAAATTGTTCAAGTTCGAGTTCAAATGACTGACTGTAGCGTGAACCAATAGCATTCGAGTGCGGTCTGTGGAAAGAACATTTCATTGGTTGGAACTAATGAACGAACACGCCCTCTTTACCGAACGAGTCGGTTTTGATTCTAAATGTGTTCGTGAATTAACTAAATTCGTTCATTTTGTAAAATCGATAGGCTAGTTTTACTTTATTGTAGTTTATGAAGAAAGCGCGAATAATGCCTAAAATCTTTCTAGCAGATTTGTAGACATTCGTTTCGGTTGGTGACTTTTAATGAATCGGCGAGTGAATCATTGTCTCACAGAATGAATCTTTCGAATCATTCTAGTCACTGGGATGATTCAAACCACTAGCACACAAGCATTTTAGATTCGACCTTTTAGGTATACTTTCAAACTCACATATTTTAATACCTGAACCAGTATGTCATGAAAAATATAAATTTGGCACTTAATGACATGAAAGTGAAATCATATCATGAGAAATATAAAAAAAAAAAAAAAAAAATTACCAAAGGTGAAAAGATGTACAGACCAGACAGGTTTACCACAGAAATCTGTTTATTTTTCAAAGGAATCATGATACATGGCAGATGGTGCATTTGTCATGCTCATAGGAATAGCTTGAGTAAACACAGACAGGGCATATGAATCAATATCTCAATGCATCCATCTAAAACCAACAACAACAGGTGACATAAAAGATGTCGGAGCCTATTCACCGATACAGATTGTCTGATATCCATTTTGTGAAATATTATAAATAATTAGGTGTTTTAAGACTGGAACAGTCGTCCTAAGAGACATATTAAAACCTGAATTACATAAAACTGTCATAAAGAATCACATTTTCATGTTCAATCCATAAGGTAGACAAAAGGTTGCATGGATCAGTGAAAATTCTCTTTAACATACAGTAATCGTACAACAAAGTTTGCAATTCAAGGTGCTCTGATAAGGCCTTCAGAGACATAAATGAATGAAGAATGAAAAAGAATTATTTGCTTTAATACTGCAAATGTTTTGATACTTCTAAACCTTGTTCAAGATATAATAACTTATTGGTATAGCTGCTTTAAAAGTAGAAAATCACTCAAATATTTAGTTTTCCATTCAGTGCTCTTGTTTTAAGCAAATCGGGACAGGCACACACACACACACACACACACACACACACACACACACACACACTACTAAAAATATTAAAAAATTGGGATAGAAACAGATCACAAAAACGGCAAACAAAAAACAATAGAATAAGACAGAACATTTGTGACCCTGCAGCACAAAAGCAGTCTTAAGTCGCTGGGGTATATTTGTAGCAATAGCCAAAAATACATTGTATGGGTCAAAATTATCCATTTTTTGTTTATGCCAAAAATCATTAGGATATTAAGTAAAGATCATGTTCCATGAAGATATTTAGTGAATTTTCTTCTGTAAATATATTAAAACTTAATTTTTGATCAGTAATATGCATTGCTAAAAACTTCATTTGGACAATTTTAAAGGCAATTTTCTCAGTATTTTGATTTTTTTGCACCCTCAGATTCCAGATTTTCAAATAGTTGTATCTCGGCCAAATATTGCCCTATCCAAACAAACCACACATCAATGGAAAGATTATTTATTCAGCTTTCAGATGATGTATAAATCTCAATTTCGAAAAATTGACACTTATGACTGGTTTTGTGGTCCAGGGTCACATTTGCCATGTCTACTGTGAATAAAGCAGCAGTCTTTGCCATGGAAACAGTCATACAGCATCACATGGACTGTACAAAGTGTGTTGCCAAATATTTTAACTTGGAGCCTGGTTTTAGATAACAGGCTCAGGTGAAGTGACCCTTTTAACCGTAGTGCTCGACACATGCATTCATATCTGTGTGCTGTGTTTGACATACAAATACATCTGTTTGCTTATCTACTGCATATCCTTCAGTGTGATGATGTTAAAGTGTCATGTGTCTGCTTGTGTAAAAGTGCAGACAAGTTGAAATCAGCGTTTTTTTGCTCAGGGTGGCGTTCACAGGTCCTGTTCGTGCATCTGCTGCTGCATTTTTTGAAGCATCTCCTGCATCCTCCGCAACTGTGAGGGACAAAGTCAGCAATATTAGGCAGATTCAGCATTTAGGGTTGCAAACAGGGCCTAAAATTAACACTAGCCAAGCCTCAAGGGGGAATAAAAACCAGCGTATGGTTTATCGCTATTATCAGTTTGCAAAGCTTGCGTTGTAATTATATAAATAATATTCTTGAAAATGCAACAAGCACCAAACATCTTACTAAGTTTATAATGAGAATGGTTTATAAATCTGCTGTCAAAAAAGAGAAGCATTTCAACAGAGAAGTTCCCTGCAGTTTTATGCCAAAATAATAGCAAAGAAAACAATCAGCCATAAATATTAGTATTGTAATTGTACTGTTGTTATATAAAATAATAATAGGCTAATAATAATAATAATTATTATTATATAAATTTAATTTATTATTATTATTATGAAATACTAAATAGTATTAGATAGTATTAAATAGTTAAATATAGGGATTTGTTTGATTTTTAATAACTAAATAAATAAAAATATTATTTAATAATAATAATAATTGTAATTAGATGTGTTTCGCCTATTTGTTCTGCTTGATTTTTAATCACAGTTTAATGCAGAGTTTCATGGATGGTAAAAAATATTTATGGCAGGTAAATTTTCTTAAATCACTTTTGATTTTCAGGTGCAGCAAAATGTTTTAGGCCCTGATTGCAAATGTCTGAAAAACACTAGTTTCGTGCTCAATGCCACAATTATAAAGTAACAGCTAAGAACTGAAATGACTAGATTAAGCTGGCTGACCTCTTCATCCTTCATCTTGATCAGCTTCTCTGTCTCTACGTCCGGGGTGGACAGTGGTAGTATCGGGATGGGGCTCTCCACGCAATTATCCTGGCTCAGTTTGCTGGTGGAAACAGAACATCTCATAAGCGATAAAGTCAATGGCAAAGTTTCTTGTCCTATGATATTTAGTAAGATATTTGAGAAAAGCATTGTGACTTACCTTGTCATTTGCTGTATGCACTGCGCTCTGTAGTTTTCATAGTGCATGTCACACGTGATGTCTTTCAGGTCGTGCATGTGTGAGCGAATCAACATGTTCCTCAGCTTGACGAAATCACAATGGGACTGATTCTCCACTGTGATTAAAAAATATGCACACAAATCTGTTTCAAAACCTTTTAGTACATTTATGGTTAGCTGGCACACGGTTGATTAAAACTTATTTTTGATGCATTTGTTCTTGTCAGTGCAGAGTCTGTCTCATGCAAAACAGAGATATTCAAGCGCAGATCTGGACTGACCTTCCACAATGCCCCATGGGTAAAGTCTGCCTCTCACCCGCTGACCTTTGACCTCAACTATCATGTTGCTCCCAATCACAGCAAATGGAGTGCTCTCCTGAAACACATAACATACAACATTTTGACTTTTGTTTCTAAATGTTAAAGTTTTTAAAGATGACATTAGTTAGTTAGTAAAGTTCTCTAGTGAAGAGTTGAGTTTACAGTCGCCTTTCTAAAGATGGTGATTTATTCTTTTGTTCAGGTGAATTATTTACTTTAATTTATATTTTATTAGAATATTTTATTTATTTTTTAATTTAATTTAATTTAATTTAATTTAATTTTTATTTTTTCCATTAGTTGGTTAACTGTAAGTTTACAGTCATTTTTTGAAGACTCCATTGTTTGGGTGAAATGTTTTTTTTTTTTTGTATTGTATTGTACATTAATCCAATTAGTTAGTTGGAGTTGAGTTTAAAGCTGTTTTTTGTTGTTGATGTTTTTGTTTTTTGAAGATTATGATGGACTCCCTTTTTCAGGTAAAATATTTATTTTTATTTTATATTTCATTTATTTATTTATTATTATTATTTATTTTATTGTTTATTTTTATATTATTTATTTATTTGCTTTTAAAGTTTACATTAGTTAGTCAGGTTCTGCAGGAAAAGTTGAGCTTACAGTAGTTTTTCAAAGACTGTGATGGATTCTCTTGTACAGGTGAAATATTTATTTTTTATATATATATATTTTTTTTTATTTTAATTTATCATTTTTTATTTTATTTTTACTTAGAACATGTATTATTATTATTATTATTTGCAAAATTATCTGCAAAATGTGCCAGAGGAGTAGTTACAGCATCTACCAGCAGTCAAACCTTAGACCCCTTAATAGCGGCAGCCCATTTGGTTTTGGATGAATGACTTTGATTCTTCAACAAACTCCTAATGGTTTTAATCCGGCGTGGACCCTATGAACCAGACATCAACCTTGGATGGAACAGCGAACATCAATTTTCGTGTCTCGAGTCATTAAGTACTCCAGCATCCGTTTATGAGTCATAATACTGACCTTTAGCTCTCGATCCTGTTGCTTGAACTCCTCGTCCTCATCGGAATCACAGTCTGGGAACTGGTACACTTTGATTCCGAACTTCTCGATCTCCTCCCTCACCTTGAACAGAAGGATGAAAAACATTGGTTATGTCAGAAGCCCTGACACATGGAGCGAGGACGCGGCGTGTGTGTGTGTGTGAATGTGAACAGAGCTGATCCACTTTACCCTGTCCTTCATCTTCCTCATCTCCGCTGGCGTCAGACAGTCAGCCTTGGAAATGAGAGGAACCACGTTCACCTTGTCCTGCAGTGCTTTCATAAACTCCACGTCCACGGGCCGCAGCCTGAGGGGGAGAAGAGAGAGTGAGTGGGCTTATCCGTTGGAGATACTTTATTCACTTTGCTGTCAAAAAAGAGACATTTAGAGACTAATTTTCATTTACGAGATGAGGCCATGTGATGGACAATAAGATTTTTCAAGTTTGATGCACATATAATATACATATATGTTTGGGGTCAGTAAGATTTTTTAATGTTTTTGAAAAAAGTCTCTTTTGCTCACCAAGGCTGCATTTATTTGATTAAAAATACAATAAAAACAGTAATATTGTGAAATATTATTACAATTTCAAATAACTGTTTTCTATTTTAATATAATTTAAAATGTAATTTATTCCTGTGATCAAAGCTGAATTTTCAGCATCATTACTCCAGTCTTCAGTGTCACATGATCCTTCAGAAATCATTCTAATATACTGATTTGTGCTCAAGAAACATTTCTTTTTATTATCAATTTTGACCATTTTTGCTGCTTAATATTTTTGTGGAAAACATGATATAATTTTTTAGGATTCTTTTATGAATAGAAAGTTTGAAGAACAGCATTTGTTTGAAATAGTTCTATAATATAATAAAACAGAATAATTCTAAATGCTTTGCTGTCACTTTTGATCAATTTAATGCATCTTTGCTGAATAAAAGTATTAATTTTGTTTTAAAAAATCTGACCCCAAACTTTTGAATGGGAGTGTATATTTTAATTTTAATAAAAGAAGCAATATGATTTTTTTGCTCATTCATAATAATATTTAAAGTACTCTAAAACCATTTATCAAGAAATAAGCCTAGAAATAGTTTTTGTTTGTCTGTTTTTTTTTTTTTTTACTATTATTTAATAATATTATTTACTTTTAATAATTATTTCAGAATTTTTTCATTTTGCAAAATTTAACATTTCATGTATTTCATTTTCATTTATGCATTTGGCGGATGCTTTTATCCAAAGCAACTTACATTGCATTTAATGCATATGTTTAAGGTATTTTTTTATATATATTTATTTTTTTAGTTGCATGCATTCCCTGAGAATCAAACCCATAACACTTAGCGCCATGCTCTACTGTTTGAGCTACAGGAGTGCTTTTATCTGAATATATTTTATTCAGATATGTACAATATGTTAGCAGAGAGTGAGGATGGACTACCCATGTCCAAACGGAGGGATGAAGTACAAGCAGCAGTGGACACGGTTGTCCTGGATGTTCTTCCTGTTCAAGCCGCTTTCATCCCGAAAATACTGTTCAAACTGCTGGTCAATATAGTCAGTAATGGCCTTCCAGCTGAGGATTGAGACAAAACATTCTGTTAGCAGAAAACTACCAACAATGAACAAATCTGAGGTAAATTTAAGTACTTACCTCTCTGTATTATTGACAGCGTCTCCAAAACCTGGTGTGTCTACAATGGTCAGCTTCAGCTTAACGCCTTTCTCTTCGATGTCAAGCGTGTGTTTGATGATCTCCACGGTCTGACTGATGCGCTCTAAACATGAAATACATTTTTGAGGAAGGACAAATGTGTCTTTTAGATGACATAATGTATATTGCAGTAAGTCTGTGAGTATGGGAGCAGAAATATACCTTCAGCGTTGAGTAGTTTTCTGTCCTTGTACAGGTCTGTGAGGAACAAGCTGTTGATCAGGGTGGACTTTCCAAGACCAGACTCCCCTAAAAGACAACGAGTGTAAACATTCAGAAATGTGGTTCAGGAAAGTTTGAATCCCCCATCTTTATCTGTCCTCTTGCCATTATATGAGTCATTAAAATTGGCAAAAAGACATTTTATTTCCCAGGGTTATTATAGTTTTTCAGCAACATTTCTAATTTTAATTTAGTTTAACTTGATGTACTCAATTAAAACTGAAATACAAATTAATTAAAAAAAAAACTATATAGATACATACATATTAAAAAAAGAAAAAAAAAAACACTAAAAATGACAAAAACAAACAACAAAATTACTGAAATTTAAAAAATGCAAAATAAATATATAAATATAAAACATAACAATAAAATTAATTCAAAATATTAACAAACACTAATAGTTTCTCAATGATACTAAAATAACACTGTAACTTTGGGGTTTTTGATGATAAGTAGTGTTGTTTTAGTATTTTTATATACTATTATAGTATTTATTATTATTTTGAGTCTTATTTTTATATTTTCAGTTTTCATTTTAATCTTAGTTTAAGTTGTAGTAATTTTGTTACATGTTTTTTTTTAGGTTTCTAACTTTAATTTATATTTAGTTCCAATTTAGCTTTAGTAATTTTAGTACTTGAACTTCAACTTATTTTAATTCAGTTATTGCCAAGGGAATATTTCTCATTTTCATTTACGTTTTTCATTTAATATTTATATTTTATGCAATCTTTATTTTAATTAAATTGTATAGTCCATCCAAAATTAAAATTCTATAAATCAAAATTCTATTAAAAAAAATGAAAAGTCATCATTTACTCAGCCTCATGTTGTTCCAAACCTGCATGCCTTTCTTTCTTCTGCATGTGGAATACAAAAAAGTACCAAACAGTTTTGGATCCCATTGACTTCCATTGTATTTTTTGTCCATACAATAGAATCAATCAATGGGAACCAAAACTGTTTTGTCACCGACATTCTTCAAAAGACCTTCTTTTGTGTTCCACAGAAGACAGAAAGTCATGAAAACATATAGAAAGTCATGGAACAACATGAGTAAATAACGATAAAATATTCATTTTTGGGTGGACTATCACTTTAAGAAATACAATACTTAATAGTTTTAAAATTAGTTTTGGTTAACAACAGTGTTGGGGGTAATGCACTACAAGTAACGTGAGTTACGTAATAATATTACTTTTTTCAAGTAACTAGTAAAGTAACGCATTACTTTTTAATTTACAAGAAAATTTCTGAGTTACTTTTTCAAAAAAGTAACACCAGTTACTTTTTTCCCATTTATTGACTGACAGTGCGCTGTGTGAACATGCTGTTACTGTAGTTCTAGACTAAATGTGAATGTGCATTAATTCACCCAACTCACAAAAAACAGATTTAGTATTCATCAACGTGAATTAAAACAGTGAAATGCAAACTCAGAATATGACGCAAACCTGCAATAATTAAATATGTTAAATAACACAAATGTATCTAATCCCATTTTATTAACCAATGTCTTTGCTGCTGACCTTTGATCAGTTCAACCATACTAATAAGCAAAAATGACTTTAGATAAACTAACAATTGTGCTTCATTGTTTTTTATTGCTGAAGAGTGTTGAACCTTCTTCTCCTGCATTCTACTGTACAGATGTGAATTTATTTTTCCTTCAGTCTGAGGTCTATTCATTACAATTTTTGGTGTGAAAGGGCTTTTACATTTGCTATAATTAGAACTTTTTGGATTAAAAACAATCAAGCCTTGCTCATATTTAAAAAGTAACGCAAAAGTAATGCAGAAGTAACGCAACGCATTACTTTCCATAAAAAGTAGCTAAGTAACGTAGTTAGTTACTTTTTTAGGGAGTAACGCAATATTGTAATGCATTACTTTTAAAAGTAACTTTCCCCAACACTGGTTAACAATAACAACACTGGTAATAAGAACCTCACCTGCCACCATGAGTGTGAAATCGAAGCCTTTTTTGACCGACTTCCTGTGAACCTGATTCGGGAGGGTGGCGAAGCCGACATACTCTTTTTCCTAAAACAATGGCATATAATGACATCATCTAATAGCGCAATGCTAATACTACCACATTAATTTCCATATCAAAACAACTGTACAGTATGCAAAAACAGACATCAGCAAAGCAAATCATGTGATTGCTGCAGAATAAAGATGAATCCAAGCACCCAACCCCTAACCTACACAGCCAGCTTGACGTATGCCACACTCACATCTTTACTGGGGCAATCCCAGAATTCCTGCCATGTTTCATTGTGCTTAAGAGAGTCTGTGCGGGAGTGGCCTCACGGTCTATATTTACAATATTACATCATTTATCCTATTATATAAAGCCTTTCTACTGTCATATAGAATCATTATGCTTGATTTGCATCGCAAATATGCAAATTTAGTCCTGTTTTTTAGTCCAATGCATCTTAAAGGGCAGCAGAGTATGCAAATATGTTTTACATACCATGCAGGATCTGTGTTTGTATGAAACACAAATACAATAAGACTAACTAATAGTGTTTGTTTCTGAGAAAGCATTATATTATATTACAAAATAACAATTTTGGATCAAAAAGTGAAGGTTACAAACTTAAAATCTGTTTTCATGCAATAGATTCTCCTGCTTGGCTTCAGTTCCAGGATTGTCAGGCCTGTCTGGGAATCAGGGAAAGAGGTTTATCCTCACCCAGAGGCATGGATATTGGATTTTGCTTTCATGCACGACTGGTAACAGTCTCAGTCACTGGAAGCCGCGGCGCGCATGTATTCGTGGGCGTTCACCGAGAAACAAGACAAGAAATGAATTGAACGTTTCCTAGCAGACAGAGGCATTAGTGTTATTTTCATCAGTCGTCCAGATTGACTGACAGTTCGCCCAGAGCCAAGTGCACATTTAGACATTTTCTAAGCCAGTGCACAGAGCAGACCACATGAGCATCAGAATTTTTCAAGATTTCAAGGAATATGAAGTCAGAGAAATATTGCAAAACTGTGCTTCACCTCATAAAAAAAATTAAAATTGGCCTATAATAAATTTACTAGGATATTTATAATTACTATATGGGTAAATTTAATCCCAAAAATTAAAAGAAAAAAAATTAATTATATTTTACATAAAGCAAATTAACCCTTTTTTTGGAACTATGAAGATTTTTGCATTGTGACATTATCTCTGTAATATTTAATCAAATTTCTCTCCTAATGCTTATTATGGTAATGCATAAAGAAAAAAAGTGTCACAATGCAAACTAATTCATTTTCTTTCTGCAAAATACAATTTTGATTTTGAGGTGAAATGTCTTTGAGATTCATGCATATATTTAAAATAATTATGTAATTAGATTCAATGAATTTTAATGCGCACATTAGGACTGGTGGTTGGTGGTATCAGCATCTTTCTCATTGTCCTCAAATGATGCAATGCATGCAGTTCTCCTGCTGCTTTACAGTGAGGTCAAACAGAGATTGTGATGAAATGTGGGACACTGAAAGCTGGCAGTGAGGATTAGTTTCATGCATTTCTGAAAATGGACAGCATCTATGAATTTGACAGATAGGTTAGTTGCAACACTTAAATGTCAGACCGAATATACAGAATATGATATTTTGGTGTTTATTGTTACTCTCACAACCAAACAGAGGTAAGTGAGGCAGGACCGTCATATGAGCCCCATGGCTCTATTCATAGCAATCCAGCCCACTGTCCCAGAAATATATGCAGTATGCGCACAGAGGTGAATCAACCTATGACAAACACACAGACACGCAGCACATTATTTAAATTGATGATTATAAACTAAAAAGCAGGTTACCTCTGCATCCTCTGTTGTGTGATGTGAGACGCCCGCAGCAGGTGAAGGATGCAGACGCCCATTTAGGCGTTAAGAAATCAAGAGCGATTGATGCACACAGACAAATTACATATCCGTTATTAAATCTAGCTGTTATTTCAGTCACATACCGGTAACATCTCACTTATCTTACCTGATTTCACCGCCCTGCTCTTGTACCTGGCGCTGCTCGTCATCCCGACCGCTTTCGGAACGCCAAATCGCAAATCGTACTATGGAGAAGACGTGCTCATTAATATTCATTACCCCAGCCTTCTCCATTGGACGATCGCCGAGGAATGTCTGCGCGAGTCCATCGCTATTGGATGGCAGCCGCACAACGGAAGCATTACCTAATTAATATTCATGAGATGAGGTTTCGCCATAGTAGGATTTATATGTTGGCGTGGAGAACAGCTGGAATAAATATGATGCTGCTGGATGCACAGGGGAAGACCTAACAGAATTACTTTATCTTACCATTTGAGAATTACGTTTTACTATATATATTCAATTTTTAAATTAATTATATGACTTTATATATATATATATATATATATATATATATATATATATATATATATATATATTTAGTGCTGTCAAACGATTAATCGCGGTTAATCGCATCCAAAAAAGTTTTTGTTCACATAATATATGTATGTGTACTGTGTTTGTTTATTATGTTTATATACATGCACACACATACAGTATATATTTTGAAAATATTTATGTGTTAATATTTTTATAAATTTATATCATTATATTTTGTTATATATAAATATATTTAATATATAAACATAACATAGTTTTCTTAAATATATACATGCATGCGTTTGTATTTATGTATACATAATAAATAAACACAGTACACATACATATATTATGTAAACAAAAACTTTTATTTTGGATGCGATTAACCGCGATTAAATGTACATATTTAAAAAAAAACATAAAAATAAAATAAATAAAATAATTATTTAATGTGAAATGAATGAATGAATGAATGAATGAATGAACAAACAATCCCATTTTTTTAATATGCACTACTTTGATTAATTACTACATTTGGCTATTATAAATTTTTTTTCTTTAATTTATGCAATTATTTATTAAATTTGAATTATTAATACATTTAAAATGATGCCTTATGTAAGTGGTTCTTCCAGCACTGCATGCTATAGAGAGCTGACACATGGTGACACATGGTGGCAGCATAACATCATATCCAGTTTGTGTGAATCTTATAAATGTTTGCACTATAATGATTTGAATGGATGCATGCGAGACAGCCTTTGTGTGCTTAAGTGATCCATTCTAGGTCATGCATGTATAGTCATGCATTGTGATTTTCCTCACAGAGAACGACATGCAAAGGAAGATGTCTGGAGAGCAACACAATAGTGAGACCCTGCTCTGTAAATACTGCCCAGGAAACTGTGTGACAGGTTATCAGGCCAAACTATATGGAATTGTTCCTCTCCATGTCAGAAACAGAGCAGTTTATTTATTCTAGAAACACATCAAAGTAGGAAGATGCTGACACTTTAACCCTCCTGGAGAAAAAATGAAGCAGGCCAGATGAACGTGCATGGGCTGTATTAAGAAATTTCCTCTCATCGTTTGAGGTTTGTTGAGAAAATCTCTTATTTGCTTTCAGAAGCTTTTTGCCAGTGCTTTGAAAACATATACTAATATTTTAATTGATGTATATCTGATAGTGTCTACAATAGTACATAAAACAATTTCAATTTTCTCCGTTTTTAAGTACTTCAGATTTGAGTATAGGGGCCTCCAGCGAAGCGGGCTTGATCAGTCGAGGCTGTTTCTTCATAACAGAGGATTTGCTCAATCTAAATGCATTAGAAACATGTCAGACCATTTCTATGGAAACTTGAAGACTGACATCTTACTGTATAGTCCTCAAACAAAAGAGCCTCCTTTGATCCATCAGGAGGTCTGCAGACTTATAGTGTGACTTGTTGTTTCAGCACCTTTTTCTGCTAGATTCATAAAATCCGGTCCAGGGGAGACTTTTCTTACATGTAAATGGCTTTGGATGATTTGATGGGATCAGGGAGGGAGGTCAACACTGCACTGATTCACTGAAATCGCGCAATAGTTCCCTCTGGTGCAGTTTGTAATTCATTTGGTTTATTCTTATTTCAGGGCAACTTTCAATCGCTCATGTTGCTTTTGAAAGAGAAAAGATGCAATTATTTTGTTGAAGTTTCAACTCATGAATTGTGCAAACATTTTTAAATATCTTGCCAAGGAAAAATAAAAATAGAAACAAATCGCACAGTTCTATGATAGCATAGATTAAATCATTTAGGAAAAGCTTGATTTTTCTTCTAACAGGTACTGTACACGACTGTACAAAACATTTTTTAATGCTTCTGAACAAAGTCACTTATGCCCACCTATAGGCTGCATTTAGTTGATCGAAATGCATTAAAAACAGTAAAATTATGAAACATTATTACAATTTAAAAGAGCTGTTTTCTATTGTCATATATGTTCTAATTGATTTTATTCCTGTGATGCAAAGCTGAATTTTCAGCATCATTACTCCAGTCTTCAGAGTCACATGATCCTTCAGGAGAAACTTTTTATATTGTTATCAATGTTGAAAACAGCTGTGCTGCTTAATATTTGTGGAAACCATGATACATTTTATTTCTAGATTTTTTTTTTTTTTTTTGATGAATAGAAAGTTCAAAAGAACAGAATTACTATGAAATCTTTTGGAACATTATAAATGTTTTTACTTACATTTTCACCAATTTAATGCGTCTTTGCTTAAAAAACAGTGTGTGGCGTTCATTTAACATCTTAAGTTTTTCTAATAGAAAAAAGCACAAAGTACTGTGGATTTGATCTTTCGTTGCAATGAAAAAGTCTTATCAGACCAGACATTTGCAAATAGCTTTATATGACCTGACGTTAAACTTGTTTATCTGACATAATTTTCAATGGCGCCAGAGTAGCCCCATAAAGCACATTGAGAAATGAGAGACGAATCTGGACGATCTCTAGTTTGTAATCAAGCCATGGCTCTCAGAGTTTGTGTTGTGTTATTGGCCTGACCAAAGCTGATAGTTACAAACAATGGTGCAACAAAACAAAAACATCATAAAAACAGCGCTGCAATCGCTCATGCGGCCAAACTAACACAGGAGCAAACCGGAGGAAAACAATGATGGGAAAATCCTGTGAAATAATCCAGCTGCTCTCCACAGTCACCTTCCTGTGCTTCAGTGCTGCTTATTAGACAGCAGCCAAACTATTAACGCTGCAATTAATAGTTCATTCCAGATCTGAACAATCACAGTACAGCTATTTGGCAGTCACACAAGCATTGTTGTTGTACTTTCGTTCTTCAATAACCTTGCTAATTTACAATTCGCTTTCTTAATTGAAATTATGGCTATGATGTCATCATGCTTCCCTGGTATTTTAGCTGAGCATTTTATCTTTCCCTGGAGCTAAGGCCATTGTTGCCAAGCTTATCGTTGCATGCATCAAAAATGACTAAAGAAACGCAGACATCTCTAGATATGGCTTGTGTCCCTCCTTCAGTGTAAAGGTGCAGTGACATTATCAAAATTTCAGCTAAATTTCATGGACAAAAAAAGGTCTATTGTATATTGTCAATAGTGCAGTGTAAGAAGCACAGCTCAGACCAAGCGGCTTTTTGTTGGTTAACGAATTGAACTCAAAATGGAAGAATAAATTAAAAAGGTAATTGCTTTATATCTCACAATTACTTTGTATAATTTTTTGAGTTTAAATATCACAATTCGGAGATAATATGCAAAATTCAGAGAAAAAAATGCAGGAATTGTGAAATGTAAACTTAGAATTCAGACAAAAAAGTCAGAATTTCGAGATTTACATTTACATTTACATTTATGCATTTAGCAGACGCTTTTATCCAAAGCGACTTGCATTCAGGCTATACATTTTTTTATCAGTATGTGTGTTCCCTGCGATGATGTAAACTCAGAATTCAGGTTTAAAAAAAAGTCAGAAATGTGAGATATAAACTCAGAATTTAGAGAAAAAAGTCCAAATTTGGAACAATTCTGACTTTATATTTTTTTGAGTTTAAATTTCACAATTCTGCGATTATATGTCAGAATTCAGAGAAAAAACACTGGAATTGCGAGATGTAAATTTAGAATTCAGACAAAAAAGTCACAATTTCGAGATGACGTCAACTCAGAATTCTGAGGAAAAAAGTCAGAATTGTGAGATATAAACTCAGAATTTAGAGAAAAAATCCAAATTTAGAGATGCAGACTTAGAATCCTGGTTAAAAGAAAGAAGAAATGCAAGATATAAATTCAGAATACTAAAAAAAAAAGTCCAAATTTTGAGAAATAAACTTTCGGTAAAGAAAAAAAAGTCAGAAATGCAAGATATTAAGTCAGAATTTAGAGGGAATAAAAAGTCAAAATTTAGAACAATTCTGACTTTTTATAATTTTTTGAGTTTGAATCTTACAATTCTGAGATTATATGTCAGAATTCAGAGAAAAAAAACACTGGAATTACGAGATGTAAACTTGGAATTCAGATAAAAAAAGAAGAACTGCAAGACAAACTCAGAATTCTCAGAGAAAAAGTCAGAATTTCAAGATATAAACTTAGAATTCACGCAAAAAAAAGGCAGAATTGTGAGATATAAACGCAGAATTTAGAGAAGTCCAAATTTAGAGATGTAAACTTAGTTAAAAATGAAGAATTGCAAGATATAAAGTCAGAATTCTGAGAAAAAAGTCAGAATTTGGAGATATAAACTCAGAATTTAGAGAAAAAAAAAGTCAACATTTTGAGATGTAAACTCAGAATTCAGGTTTAAAAAAGTCAGAATTGTGAGATATAAACTCATGATAAGATGTTAACTCAGAATAACAATAAAAAAGTCTTCTCGTGTTAAAGTTGCTCATGTGAACTTGCCACGTTGACCAAAGCTGCTTGTTTTGAAGGGGACTTGTGTGAAAGTTGTTTGTCGCTCATTTTAGGCTAAACAAGTTAAGTCTGATTACTTAGAATAAATAGCATAAAACAACTAGAACACTTATATTTGTGTAAATGTTTTAAAAATCCCTGCAATCTAGCATCTAATAGCCTATTATGGAACCTGGTGGCAGTGGAATTACGTAAGCACTACGCAAAACACATGGATTTGTGCCAGTTGCCGTGACGCTGACTGAAGCACCTTATTTGTTTCTGTCTGGAACGTCTCAAGGTGCTCGATGTACTACAGGATGCGTCATGGCCGCAAACTGGGCATGGAAGCTTTCTGAACGTTTCCTCCAATGGACAGCAACGACCGCGGGCCACAATAACTTTTCTTGGGAAACTGGCACCTCAGGAACACATAGGGTTTGTGTTACGCATCCATATACAATAGCTCATTAAAGGTGGATCGAGTGGCTTTGCACCAGCTCGGTAAAGATGCCTGGTACATTGCAGGAAACGTTTATTGTTCTGTACAAGCTGTTTCCTTGTTTCTCTTCTCATGACGAACAATTGAAGCAAGACGGGTGGGGGTTAAGGCAAACGTTTCTCTCGTTTCTCATAAAACCCAACTCAAACTGAAAACTATGAATTTTTCAGAAATGTAAGTGCAGAATAGTGGAGAATGATAGAAAATATTTGGTCACACTTTATATTAGGTGGCCTTAACTACTATGTACTTGCATCAAAAAATAAGTACAATGTACTTATTGTGTTCATATTGTATTGCAAAACACTTCTGCTGCTATTGAGGTGGGATACGGGTAAGGTTAGGGACAGGTTTGGTGGTATGGGTAGGTTTAAGGGTAAGGGATGGGTCAACAGTGTAATTATAAATGTAATTACAGAAATTAATTACAGATGTAATTACATGCAGGTATTTTTTTAAAATATAAGTACAATGTAAAAACATGTATGTACACAATAATTGCATTTTACTAAATGATTCATTTAAATGTAAGTACATAGTAGTTAAGGCCACCTAATATAAAGTGGGACCAAATATTTAAATACCAAATAAAATATTTAAATAATAAATATTTTTAATTTTTTAAAAATTATTATATTAAAAAAATTTAAATATTTTTTAAATATATTTTTTTATTTTTTAAATATATTTATATATATATATATATTTTTTAACTTACATTTCTGATCTAATTTTTAGTTTATTTTTTTTCATTTTTCATTTATTTATTTTTAAGTGCAGTACAGATTTGAGTTACTACCATAACATGTTCATTTTATTTTGAAGATTGCAATGGATTTTCCTGTTTGAGTTAAGCTGAAATGCATAAAAATAGAGTTAAGACAATTATTTAATATAATTGTGATTTTCTATGCTGCTGAACATCAAAAATAGCTTTTTATAATCAAACATTGTTCTCAACATTTTACTCACTGTACAAATATGTAGGAAAACTAAAGAAATTGCATCAAGCAAATCTAACTCCCAATTTTTTAGAAACAGAAGATTTTACCAAAAAAAAAAAAACAACGTACAATGTTGCAAATATTGTAAAACGGGTATCTGAGAGGCTATACAGTCCATAAATGTTTCTTTATGATGGTATATGGACACAGGAAGTGGCCTCAGCCTTAAAAGACGATGGCTGATCTCAAGGTCGATAGGGAAAATGGCTCAGGAAATTTAAAGGACACTGTGAGGGACCAGTTAAAACCAGTTTTCCCTGAGGTCATAAATGAGTAATTCCCAGCAAAATAATGGATGAAATGATGGTCATACTTGTACAGTGACTGTAAACACAGCTGTATACAAAGTGCTTGACTCACGATTTCCTTCAGAAATGACAACATTAATGTACAAGAAACAATCAGACCTGCTTCCTAGTGATAACTGGACCTGAATATAAACTTCATTACTGTACTTGAGGAACACATTATACAATTCATTTTGTAATAAAGCCTCATGATTCATGAAGGGTGGGTGGATATCAGTGTTTCTTAAAGTTTGGCATACGATTATTCCTATGAGCAATTGTGAATATAAACAAAACTCCCATTGGCATAAATCACCTTGCATTCCCTAAGCTCAGTGTTTAACCATTAACTCATTTACTCATTAATATTCTCGTACAAAAATTCAATAGGTTCACTCACACAGTGAACTTAATATGGTTATGTTCACACAATTCAGTTATTAACAAGAGTGACAACCACATTCATAACTCACACTCATTTTCAAGACTAGACAACCTTTCTGTTGTTATATCAGACTTTCTGCACTTCAGACTCAAGAAACTCCATAAAATCCACTCAAACCCACTGTCTGATTTGACAAATAACATCACGCTGGCGTTACAGACGTCACCACCTTTGAATTACGAATCGTAACTGTTGCTAAAGTTCCAGCAGAGATTTGTGGCAATCATGAAAATAGAAAAAAGAGATTCACAATCGTTAATACAGTTTCTCAAATACTGGCTGCATAAACTGTTATCTATGGATACCCATTTCATTCCAAATCATGCTTTGGTAAGTCATAATTATGACTTGAAATGTTGTAATTATGACATAATAAATCGCAATTATGACTTTAAAAGTCAAAATTATGACATTAAATGTCGAAATGACTTTTAAAATTGAAATTGATATATCAACACTGAAAACAAAATTGATACTAAATTTTTTTAAGGTAAGTGATTGCAATCAATTTATTTTAGCTACATTTAAATAAACTAATTTAGTTAAGTAAGTCAACTATATTTGTTTATTTAAATGTAGCTAAAATAAATTGATTGCAACCACTTTCCTTAAAAATTTTTGGAAATTCAATGAATCATTTTTTTTTTCAGTGAAGTTGTGAAAAAATAATTATGAGTTGAAATTATGGCTTCAAAAGTCAAAATTATGACATACTAAGTTTCAATTATGAGATTAAAAAAGTCAGAATTATGACAAAAAGTTGTAATTTTAAATTCGAAATTATGACTTTACAAGTCAAAATGATATTGTAATGTAAATTATAACTTTAAAGGTCAAAACTGTTATTTTTTGGTCGTAATGACATTTTATGTCACAATTTTAACTAAGTATGTCATAATATAAAATTTTAGAAGTCATAATTAAATAAATTTTTATCAAATTTCTACATTTTATTTGATAATTATGACTTTTTGTGTCAATTTTGAATTAGTATGTCATAATTAAAAAAAAAGAAAAAAAAAATTTACATCATAATTTTGATTTACCAAAGCATTTTTTACTTACATGGCAGAAATGGTGTCATATGAATAGACCATGTTGAAAATCACAGTTTGTCAGTCCTAAAAGCTGTGTGATTGTAGCTATGATATTTTGAGTCCCTTTTCAATGTAAATCCATATTTTTTGCCTGTTAATAAATAGTACGTTTTTTTAAAGCAAGGACCACAATGGAAATAAGTTACTGTAACTTTATTGTGTTATCCTTGACAAGAAGGTTGTAACAGTGAATTACTACTTTTTGTGTCAAATAAACTCAACTAAGCTAGTAACTAATCATAAACAAAAGCAATTGCAAGCAATCATGAGCATTTTTGAAGAAGGTCAATTTAGACAGTTTCGAAAGCTTGCGAAAGATTACTAATATGAAAACTAATGGTTGATTGCATAGTTGGATTCGCCATCATGCTAGAACAATAGTCTTGAGGGAAATAATAAGACAGGACAGGATTTCCGCACCATACAACTCCATCCGTCCCCCGGCCCATGTGTCTCCATGTGGCTCACCTCAGCCTCACTGTTCATCGTCCACATCAGGCTGAGATTGAGCTGCTGTGACCGCTGCCAAAGAAGGAGGTCTTGATGCTTTGTTTCTGTGCTCACGTCCTGACTGATGTTACCGATGAGGCCCATTAGATACGTGTGTAATTCCAGACACCTGGCGTGGCTTCTGCACACCACTGAGACTAGAGGAAACATCTGCAGAAAACATGCACATCAGCGGTTTTTGTGCACTTCTGGTGTAGGTGTCTGTCTGGACAATCCTCAAGATTCTTGCTAAAAGTGATAAAACATATCGCCCACCTTGGAAAGCTAGGACGTACGTGGATAGCGTATGAACATGATATGAGGTCAGCCTTTGATTAATGCAGCTTTGTTTGTGTTCTTTCTAATTATACTTCCACACAGATGAGGGGCTGATTGTTCCCAGGAAGTTACGCCGGTTATTAGCTGACCCTGTTTTAATGTGTGTTCTGATTAAACGTACACATACAGGTGCGGTCCTTTTTTCAGATCAACTAGATTTTTACATTTTAAAAAAATAAAATGTGGCATTTGCACGTGCAAAACTAGATACTACGATGCTAAGTTGTTCTGGGCGGTTGCTAACAGAGTTGTGCAAAATTTAAAATTGAAGAAATGGCTCCCTTTCAATTCTGAGGTGTGAATTTTAATTTATTTGGCCACAGAAAGTTGAATTGAAATTTGAATTGGAATGACAGGAAGAGGAATCTGATGAACTGTAGTGCAAAAAAAAAAAAAAAAATGCAACACAAATAATGCACTTTGGAATATGAAGTTTTCTTTAAACCTGATCTTCAAAAGTTAATTTGTGACCCTGGACCACAAAACCAGTCTTAAGTCACTGGGGTATATTTGTAGCAATAGCCAAAAATATGCATTGCTGAGAACTTCATTTGGACAACTTTAAATGCGATTTTCTCAATATTTCGATTTTTTTGCACCCTCAGATTCCAGATTTTCAAATAGTTGTATCTCGGCCAAATATTGTCCTATCCTAACAAACCATACATAAATGGAAAGCTTATTTATTCAGCTTTCAGATGATGTATAAATCTCAATTTCGAAAAATTGACACTTAAGACTGGTTTTGTGGTCCAGGGTCACATTTGTTAAATATGATTATATACAGTTTTCTAGCTGGCTATCTATCCACCCATTTACACATCTATCTTTGCCTTTAAACCTTCAAACTAAAACTTTCTTAAAATTTTTAAACAATGATTTATCGAACTAACATTCAAAGTTTGTTAGTTACATTTAGTAAATTGAATTTTATATAGTTAGATTTACTATACAGGGCAAATTAGCATTAGAGTGCAATTCCATAAAAGGGCCAGATCATTTCCATAATGACCAGCGCAATTACCTACCAAGAACAGCGCAAATTACCGCCTGCTTTAAGACATGCCTTTTTGGGCGTTGAATAATGGCTCAAATACCAGTAATTTGACTAGCGCAAACATTAGTAAATTGCGCTGCCTGATTCATTTTAATAGCCTAATACTCTCCTCCTATAAATTTTGCGTCTGAAGGGAAACTCCTACAAATGCATATTCAATGAGGTCAGGCGCAAAAAAAGGCCTAACTGTGTCCACGCCTTTTCAGCGCTAATTCTTCACTGCGCGTCTTTAGTAAATCCTGACAGTATACTATTTTAATGCCAAAAGATGGTTTGCGCTGACACATGCTGTTTGTAAATCTGGCTTATACATTTTGCAAACTTGTTTCTGGTCTGGTCCGTTTCTATTACTCTGTTATCATAAAAACCTGCTTTTCCTTCCCTGTGGTAGGCCTAATTTTCTTATCAGATCCCTCCAGATCAATTTAGGTCACAAGCCACGGATGCCACACTAAATAAGGAGACTTCACTGACTGCATTTTGGGTTTCTAGGGGGTATATTTTCCCACTGTAATGACTAATATAAATAGTAATGAGTAGTAAACGTTAGTGGTTTGGCGTGGTCTATCTTGTGATCATCGTGCTACATTTACTTTACAGTAAACACATAAAGTAAGAAAACTTGAATCAGCCAATGAGAGCATCTTTCTCTGTCATCGGCAATTACTGGCATCCTGTTACTGTTTTTTAAAAAATGCAAGATGTCAGTTCACAGGACTGTGTTGGCGACACTATCACCAAAACAACAAGGATAAAAGCTGATATGACAGAAGAACCGAAACTGCATTTGTCTTTAGTTTATTGATGTTAGCAGTTTTGTCCATTTACATGAAGAAATTTGAGCATACTTTTAGTAATGTTTACAAATCATCGTTGTAATGTACATCATCTAAAACACACTCTTAAAATTGGTCTTACACACTCTCTCTCTCTCTCTATATATATATATATTTTTTTTTTTTTTTTTTTTTTTTTTTGCAGTGCCATAGAGTAACCATTTTTAGTTCCCCAGAGAACCTTTCAGTTCATGAAACAACATTTTCTCATAGTCTGAAAAACATTTTAAAAATGTAAAAAAAACTAAAGAATGAATGCCAAAACAACTTTTATTTTTTAGAGTTTGACATCTTCAGTTGTCCATTTTTGGCAATATGTGGTCTATATTGTTCCACTAAAAACAAGCTCTGAGACGTAAATGAGTGATATTGTGTGAGACTGACATGCATCTCCAGCAACACAAATACAAACATGTCACAGACAGATGATGTGGAGGCTGGTATGCTGCAAAGTTTTTACCCAGACCCTCCTGAGGAACAACAGCCTGAATCAACACAGATTTTCCTGCTTCAGTCTGACTCATGAATGCTTCTGTCAAGGTGCCACTGAATGTGTTGCTCAGAACTTTCACACTTTGGGAAAGTGGCTGACTTACTGATAGCACACTTTTGTTTTTTTGAGAATTAGAGAGCTTTTAATACCACAGAAACCTGGTTACAGTAAATGTCATTAATAGCTTAACATGGAATTAAGCCTCTATGAGGGGCGTCCACTCCAGTAAATGGACAATCGTACCTTATGGACATAGGAAATTATCACTTCTGGGAAAGCAGCTTTGTGTTAGAAAGCACTGTCGGTTTCACTGTAATCTAATAAGTTATACTAAATTAAAAATAAATAAATAAATAAATAAAAATTCAGTCACTAAAGTCATTGTTCTTGCCTTATAGAACCAAAGCTAACTGTTTGGCTGTTGAGTCTTCGGTATCTAAGGTTGTACCGTGTCTTCGGTCATTCTCTCTACAGCTGCATGTTCACAATCACAAATACGAGACAGTTCACCCCTCTTCCTGTTTTTCCTGCGCCACTCCTCTGCATGCTTTAGGAGAGGAAGTAACAAATCTAAGCATACGTTATGACTGTACACATGACACACTGGGCTGCACATACATGAATCTGAATCATGCAAGTTGTAGACATTAAAGGACAGTTTTTATGCACATTTATTTAAACGTTATTCAGATTAATAATATAACACAGCATAAAGTACAGAAACATGTCATGATAAATGCTATAAATGCATATAGGCTAATGCATATAAATGGCATTGTTTGAATCATTGATTATTACAATGTCTGTTTTATTTTTATTTAACTTGTTTCCACTATGTGATAAAAAAAAAGTAATTTTGACTTTTTATCTCAAAATTCTGTAAAAAAAAAAAAAAAAATTCCACCATGGAATAAGAAATAAAAGGTAAATGTGACTTTTTGTCTTGCAATTGTGTTTATTTATTTATTTTCCTGGCAATTGCGATAATATGCGAGTTTAAACCTTGACAGTTTGAGAGAGCCTACACTGTCAAAAAAAAAAAAAGTTGGGCAAACTTAAAAGTAAGGCAACCAGCTTCAGCAGATTTTTGAGTTTTCTCAACTTCTTGTTTTAAGTTTATACAACAAAAAGTTGAGAAATTTCCTAAAAAATAAGTTGAGAAAACTCAAAAATCCGCTGAAGCTGGTTGCCTTAAATTTTTAAGTTGGCTCAACTTTTTTTTTTTTTTTTTTACAGTGTACAAACTCAGATTTCTAAGAAAAAAAAGTCTGAGATAAAAAGTTGCAATTACTTTTTTCTTTTTTTCTTTTTTACTTTATTCAGTGCTGCATGGTGCAAGATTAAATTACCAAACAAATTGCCTAAATTGCTTGATTATCTAACAAAGCCTAACTTAGTCTTTATGTTTTAAATGATTTTTAAAGTGTCTTTGAAATGAGCAAGGAAGACACAGAGCTAGGCAAAAGGTGCATAACTAACCTAAATGGTTCCTAAGATGGTCTAGTTGGTTGCTATTGTTCTTATTGCTGTTCTAGCTGCTTCCTTATGGCTTCTGGCTGGTTGCTAGGCTTAGGCAGTTCTGTCTGATTGCTAGTTCCGTTTGGTTACTTTGCGTTGTTAGCGTTCCTTTCTAAAGACGTCTATGGTTCCAAGTTTGCTGACCGCATTACATCACTTTGCCAAACGTCCACTCTCCATTGAATAAACAACAGCTAAATGAGAACAAAAAGGTTAGTTAACTCGGATAAACATTCGCTTTTAAAAGTAATAACTGTCAAAATAATTGTATTTAAAATAACTGTAATTAGACAAAACAGCGATTGAGAGAGAGAGAGAGAGACCGGGAAATAAGCAGGTAAGCACTTGCTCTCTTCCACACACACACACACACACACACACACACACACACACACACACACACACAAACTTGTTTCACTGTCCTTGTGGGGACTCTCATGGTTTTTCTGCTGTACAGACCGTATATTCTATAGCCCTACACCAACCCTACACCTAAACCTACCCCTTAACAGGAAACTTTCTGCATTTTTACATTTTCAAAAAACTTCATTCTGTGTGATTTATAAGCTTGTTTACCCGTGGGGACCTCAATTTAGGTCCTCACCATGACACAAGTCCCCATGAGTCTGTGTGTATTCAGGTTTAAGTCCCCACCGGTATATAAAAACAGGTACACACACACACACACACATATACATATTTGCTCAGTATTAAAGAATTGAAAGCATTTCGCGCTAGTATTCGCTCGGATTATTTCTATTATTTCTGACGTTCCTTTTCAACATAAAGAAATTTCCTCTAATCTAATGCATTTGTGTGCTTGTTTTAACACCTGCCCCCCTTGTGTAAAGTGGGCTTTTCTTCTTAAAGAATACCAGGAAGACTAGGAAGTCACACTTCCAGTATGTTGCTGCTACCGTCACTTTTAAAAACTCTGACTGAATGATGCAGTTTGGTCTTATCCAGTTTTGTCCAGAGGCTCTCACTTCTGATTGGCTGTCGGGAGACACGCTGCACTCTGATTGGCTGGAGCCGCTCCTCTTTGTTGTGAGTGCTCTATATCAGCATCCTCCCTGCACACAAGAGCAGAAAACTCCCACCGCATCTCATCCTGCAACACTGCCAAGCGATGTAGAGATACTTCTGCTCTGAACACCTGCTTTAAACAAAAAGACTTTCTAAGCTAAGAAAAAGAGCATCAAAAAAACTTTGCAAAGATGATTTCTGCATGTCTGGAGATTATTGGACTTGGCTTGAGTGTCACCGGGACCCTTTTGGTGATGGTGGCTTGTGGGCTGCCCATGTGGAAAGTGTCTGCCTTCATCGAGGGCAACATCGTGGTGGCTCAGAACATCTGGGACGGGCTGTGGATGTCCTGCGTGGTCCAGAGCACGGGTCAGATGCAGTGTAAAATGCACGACTCCGTCCTGGCGCTGACCACTGACCTCCAGACCGCTCGGGCTCTGACGGTCATCTCAGCGGTTTTGGGTGTCCAGGCTCTGATGATAACCATCGCCGGCGCTCAGTGCACTAACTGCATCAATAAAGAGTCCATCAAAGCCAAAGTAGTCAACGTCGGAGGGGTGATATACATCGTCGCAGGCTTGTTTGTGCTGGTGCCTCTGTGCTGGATGGCCAATAACATCATCTCGGACTTCTACGACCCTCAAGTGCCTTATGCAAAGAAGAGAGAAATCGGAGCTGCGCTCTACATCGGATGGGCAGCATCTGCCATGCTTCTGGTCGGAGGAGTGATCCTGTGTTTCTCTCGTCCACATGATGAGAAATCCTCGTATCCTCTAAAATATGTACCTCCACCTACAAAAAGCACATCAATCAATGGGGACTACGATAAACGAAACTATGTGTGAACCTCAACGTTCAACCATGGACTAGTGGCTCTGCGCAAATGGACTTTCAAGGCTGTTTAATATTTGGGTAGTTCATCAATAATTGTATTTTTAATTCAAATACAAGATTTAAAGTTCAGATATATATGAAAATGTATTTTTAGGTGCTCTGTTTCTTACAAATGAGTGTGAGAAATGATTTTTTTAAAGTACATATATTGCATACTAATTAAAACTGCATGTCAAAAAATGTTTAAAATAGTTTTAGATGAAATAAAGTCACACTGCAGTCAACTTCCCTTTTACATGCAACAGGTCTTGTACAAAACTTAATCAAACAGCTAATCAATTGACAGAGTGTATAAACTATGTATGTATGTATAAACTATATTTTTCTGTCTTTAGCTCCTTTAACAGTTTGTCATAGTAATAATGAATTAGATGTACACGGGTATTTTTGTCTTGTTAATGATATTAGGGTCAGCGGCCCACTTGCTTGCGTTTGATTTGAATCACTGTGGCTTAAAGGGGTGAAGGGAGGGTCTATATTTCTTGTTTTTGTTCCGCTTTATGAGAGTGCACTAATTAGACACGGTCTGTGCTTCAATAAGACACTGAATAATGCCTATTGTTCTGCCTATAGACTCCAGGCTGCAGCTTTACATGAGACTGTTTTGATCATCTAAACCTCCTGATTGTACATAGTTGTATGAAACCGTTTTTTTTAGTAAATCTGTGCATATTCAAAGTAATAAATAAAATGTTTTTTGATAATAATGTGTCTAGTTGCTTAATTTTGTTGGTACATATGCATGTTTCATATGCATGAAGTGTCTGAAGTGTACACTTTAATACACTTTTGTTTTAGATTTCTGATATCTTTCTAAAATAAACCAACATTTTCAGCTTGTTTTTATTCAGTTAAAATGAATAAATATACTAAATGGCTCCCTAAATTACTAATATATTTGACAATATACTTAAAAAAAAAAAAAACAAATGCTTTGAAAAGTGTGCCATCTTTGCCATCTTTTTCAAAATAATCTAATGCTACAATATTCATACATATGAATGTGTGTATAGACTTTTTGGGGGGCCACTGTAACCAGTAGAGGTTAAAGGAATGTTTCACCCAAAAATAAACATTTTCTGAAAATTTACTCATCATCAGGCCATCCAAGATGTAGATGGGTTTGGTCCTTCACCAGAACAGATTTGGAGAAATGAGCTTTACATCATTTGCTCACCAATGGATCCTCTGCAGTGAATGGGTGCCGTCAGAATGAGAGTCCAAACAGCTGATAAAAACATTAAAATAATCCACACCACTCCAGTCCAGCACTTAACATCTTGTGTAGTGAAGATCTGCATGTTTTGGGGGGAACCATTCCTTTAACCTGCACTGTTTTTTTTTGTTTTGTTTTTTTTTGCGTATGGTCTTAGGCATTGTTAAAGCAAGGACAACAAAAGTCAGAGCCGTGACCTTTATCCTCCTAAAAAATCATCAGCATCACTTCAGGTCTCAGGAATTCTGGAACTTTGACCCAGTTCTGAGTCCTCCGGGAAAAGCTCACACGCTCCGAAATGACAGAAACGCCACACAAGAAATGATGGCGCCTCTTCTCCCCTGATGTTGCCGATAGATTAGAGACCCGCTGCAGGTGGGACTGAAGCTAAATCTGGTCAAGCGCTCATTTCCCCATGAGCTCAGGAAGAACATGCTCTAACAAATGCATACAAGTTAAACAAACAGCTCTTTAATAGGATTCTTTCAAGTTATTTTAATTTTCAAAATATATGCAAAAATGTGACCCTGGAGCACAAAAGCAGTCTTAAGTCGCTGGGGTATATTTGTAGCAATAGCCAAAAATACATTGTCAAAATTATCCATTTTTCTTTTATGCCAAAAATCATTAGGACATTAAGTAAAGATCATGTTCCATGAAGATATTTTGTAAATTTCCTACTGTAAATATCTCAAAACTTAATTTTTGATTAGTAATATGCATTGCTAAGAACTTCATTTGGACAACTTTAAAGGCGATTTTCTTAATATTTTGAGTATTTTGCACCCTCAGATTCCAGATTTTCAAATAGTTGTATCTCGGCCAAATATTGTCCGATCCTAACAAACCATACATCAATGGAAAGCTTATTTATTCAGCTTTCAGATGATGTATAAATCTCAATTTTGAAAAATTGACACTTATGACTGGTTTTGTGGTCCAGGGTCACAAATGTTTTCACCTAAATCTGGAAAACAAACCATTTTATGATACTGAAAACATAAAACAGAAATTCTGTAAAATAAATAAAAAATAAATATTTTATATTCTGAACTTCTGTATAGATCACAAATCAAACTTAAGACACATTTTACATTTACACTTTTTTCGGTTCAATTTTCACACAAATTTGTATGCTGGTAATGCATATATTTTATTATCAAATTAGACAAACATAATAATCATCACTAGTGATCTCAAGCCGTTTGGAGCTCACTTAAAATGGTTCTTAATTTCAGCATTGCATTATTAAAGTTTGCTTCATATTCTGACCAAAGAAACAACTGGAACATGTTTCAATATCCTCAAACAGTTCTATAAACAATTTCCCTCTAATCAAGATCAAAACCAAATTATATCATCAGAACATTTGCTGCAGAGAAATGTGTTACAATAAAATAACTTAAAATAAATCATAGTATTAAAATTTGATATTATTTTTTTAAAATGCATAACAAATACATACAATTCATTATGTACAATCAGATATGCATTTAAATTCTCAGTGAAGATTAGTCCTTCCAGTCTGATACAAAGGCAAAAGGTCCAGACTCTCTACTGCACTCTTGTGGCACACATGAGAAAATGCACTTTAAACAGTTTTGTGTCGCTCAATCTGTGATACAGCAACATGAATACATCTTCAGTGGCCAGTCACAGTAATCCAGTCCTGAGATCTGTGACCGACCAGATCAGCCAATCCAGGCACAGTGTCGTAATGTGAACATCAGCTCTCCTACTGTTGATATTCTTTGAGAATGTTGTTGGCAATGACTAATCTCTGGATCTCGCTAGTGCCTTCATAGATCTCTGTGATGCGAGCGTCGCGGTAGTGTCTCTCAGCAGGCATGTCTGTGACGTAACCCATCCCGCCCAGCACCTGGATGGCCTTCACATTTCAACAAAATACTCATCTTAGTGCATCTACAGTATGATAGGTTTAGAAATGAAGTATCTATTTGATGATTACCTGGTGGGAGACAAACGTAGCAGCCTCAGATGCAGCCAGTTTAGCCATAGCAGCTTCCTGCAGAAACACACATTTTTTATGATTTTTTTATTTACCCACTATCCCCAAGTTTAAACAAACCATTAGCACATTTACCATAAACTTCACAATAGCTCTGAGAAAACAGACTAACCTTAGTAAAAGGTTTATTTGCGTCTCTCAGCATTGCAGCTTTCCAGGTGAGCAGTCGAGCGCTCTCTAAGGCCAAGGCCATGTCTGCCAGTTTAAACTGAAAGAGACATTTATAGAGAAACGTCAGCAGCTGAATCACCCCAGATGAAAGATGAAAACACTAAAGCTTTCCACTTTCCCTCTGAATGTCACACAGGGAGTGTTTGCGGTGAGTTACAGTCCATATATCACCTGTATGGCCTGCAGTTTCCCAATCGGAGCGCCGAAAGCTGTTCTTTTATGAGCGTAATCAGCCGCGCAGTCCAGCGCCGCCTGAGCGATACCAAGAGCCTGTGCTGCGATACCAAGCCGCCCGCTGTCCAGAGTTTGCTGTGGGATGCATAAGAGATCACACGTAAACAAAGCAAATAAAACGCAAATGTGAAAGAGCTTTAGTTTTATAACTTGACTAAACTGAAATGTGACCCTGGAGCACAAAAGCAGTCTTAAGTCGCTGGGGTATATTTGTAGCAATAGCCAAAAACACATTGTATGGGTCAAAATTATCCATTTTTCTTTTATGCCAAAAATCATTAGGATATTAAGTAAAGATCATGTTCCATGAAGAGATTTCGTGAATTTCCTACCGTAAATATATCAAAACTTCATTTTTGATTGGTAATACGCATTGCTAAGAACTTCATTTGGACAGCTTTAAAGGTGATTTTCTCAATATTTTGATTTTTTTGCACCCTCAGATTCCAGATTTCCAAATAGTTGTATCTCGGTCCTATCCTAACAAACCATACATCAATGGAAAGCTTATTTATTCAGCTTTCAGATGGTGTAAAATCGAAAAACTGACACTTATGACTGGTTTTGTGTGTCAAGGGTCACCAATGGTATTTACAGTAACTGACAAAGGTTGAAATGGTACTGCATTCCATATTCAAAATTTTGAAGGGAGTTGTTTCTCCCACCCCCTCCTCCTTAGTAGTATATTTTTATTTAATGCCATGTCAGCATCTTAGGCTATTTTCTTGGCAAAAAAAACAATTAAAAAAATACAAGTACAATAAAAACCAGCAAACAAACAAACAAACAAACACAAGTTATATTACACAAGATTTAACATATGATTCTAAACCTTTTCCTGGCAAAATTATACTAAATAACTCTTTACGTGAGTTCACTTCATAAGATTTTTCTACATACATTAAAAGCAGGAAGAGTCCAATAAAATTTGTTTGACAGAAAGGGGAATCTTCCCCCTCCTCCTTAGACTCCACACTCACACGGGTTGCCAGATTGAGGTCACGCAACAGGAACAAGCCTTACACTAAGCTGATGAGCTGATTTATCTGCATTTTAATATGCTTCTGGTCATAGAGGTTTTTAGTTGGATGCCGTGGCTTTTTAGGTCAGGTAGAATCTGCAATAGCTGACCCAGTTTATTTGTTGGTTTCCATGGTTGCCATACGCTGTGTTTTCCACCATCTGGCAACACGGGGTGCCGAAATACTATTGAGCAAACTGTCAGTTGCTGGAATCACGCAGATCAAAACAAAAACAGCAATTCAAAAACAGCAAAAAAAAAAGTAGAATAACTGGCTGTAGCATTGTTTTTCGGGAGGAACAAAATATCTGCAAACATATTGTGCTATTTTTATGCTTTAGTGCAGTAGTACAGTCAAAAAATTACATACAGCATCTTTAAAATCATACCATTGCAATCTTAAAGCCCATTCCGCGCTCTCCCAGCATGTTGGCGAGTGGGACGCGGCAGTCTTCCAGAATGATATTGGCAGTCGATGAAGCTCGAATTCCCAGTTTGTCTTCTTTCTTCCCTAAAGACAACCCTGGATGAGGCATCGGCACTAGGAAGGCACTAATTCCCTGATTTTTCAGTAAAATAAAATAATTAATATATTGAATAAATAATTATACAAGTAAATAAATCATGTATTTTTTCATTTGAAAATTCCCTATTCACCCTATGAATACATAAAATCAAAACACTTTCAGCTCTTTACATTTTTATGAAATGAAACAAAATAAAATCAGTTCTTTTTCAAATCAGTTCATTCGTCGCATCACGAACCTTGTGTTTTAAGCTCTTGTCTGTTGTGGCGAAAACGACGGTGGCGGAAGCATCCCAGCAGTTGGTTATCCAGGCTTTGGTTCCGTTCAGAACCCACTCGTCTCCCTCCTGCTGTGCCAGTGTTGACGCCGCACCTGCATCGCTGCCGTTTCCTTTACAGCGAAACACATCCTCAGCACAACATTTCATACCACACGAAGATGCAAACAAGCTCTCACTGATGTAAGCGTATACATGGCAACTCTATGGATCTATAGATGTAGAGTATAAATGAAATCATCTCAATATAAGGCTTCACAATTGGTGGTTGTGTGAAGGAGTATAACCATGCACCTGTGTTTATAAAGCAGACAGATCTCATGGAACTGCAGCTGTGTTTACCTGGCTCACTCAGAGCAAAACAGCCCACTTTTTCCCCCGTGGTGAAGGGAGTAATCCACTGCTTTTTCTGTTCTTCTGTGCCAAACTTCAGAATTGGACCAAGGTACAGAGACTAAAACACAGCAATTCGATCACAAGCAGAATTAAATCTCAGCTAAATGATAATGAAATGGACAGGTTTGATACTTAGAGATTCAGTTCAATAACCTGTAAGTATGAGCAATAGTGATTCTATATAATAGTGGAATAATACTATGATATGACGAAAAATAATCATCAATTAAATAAAGTATGTCTATATATATATATATATATATATATATACAGACATACAGACACACACATATATATGCACACACATATACATATATATACATATATATATATATGTATACACATGTATATGAAATTTATATGTATATGTGTGTGCATATATGTGTGTGTGTTTGTGTATGTCTATATATATATATATATATATATATATATATATACATATATATCTCTGTGTGTATATACACACACACACACACACACACACACATATATATATATATACATATAAATTTCATATACATGTGTATATATATATATACATATATATACACACATATACATATATATATATATATATATATATATCTGTGTGTATATACACACATACATATATACACACACACACACACACATATATATATATATATACATATGTATATATATGCATGCAAAAACAGTTTTTATTAATGTAAATACATCATTATATATTTATATAAATGAAAAAAAAATTATATATATATATATATATATATATATAATGTCTCAAAACTATATTTTTCAAAATATAATTAGAATTTATCCAAAACACGGTGTAGGATTGGAAGACTGGAATTGTATATTTAGCAAAATATGTTTGGAGATTTTTGAAAATTTTTCTGAAAATATATTTTTTGCTATTAAGTGCATGAGTTCTTTAGTCATTGCATGAATTCATTGTTTAATCATATATGTTCAAATACAGATTGAAGTTTTAAATGTGCACTTAAACAGATTCAGCAGAATTCAGTGACTCACAGAATAAAAGGCGACTCACATTATTCACACTGACGATGACTCCGGTCGATGCACATCCTCTGCTGAGCTCTTCCACAGCCAGACAGTACGCGAGATAATCCATCCCAGCTCCACCCAGACTCTCTGGTACCTCTACAGCCATGACACCCATCGCTCCCAGTTCTTTTACCTACACCGTTAAAAAAAACCCCACAATCATCTTCATATGCTCTAATCAAAAGACAGTGAATACTGTGGAGCTCCTTTTACCTGCTTGGCTGGGAACTTGTGATCTTTGTCTAGCTGAGCAGCGATTGGCGCAAGTTCTTTTTGAGCATAATCCTTACATGTCTGCCTCATCATCTGGTGCAACTCCGGCAGCTCCGCAAGCTGGCTCAAACAGCGAACGCCATGGCCTACTGCCATGCCCAGAGCTGATAAATACACAAAAGAAGATGATAGTAACATACTGTATATAATTACTAAATGAATAATGAGAAAACAAAACTGCAACATAAATGCGATTCAGCAAAAATAAATAAATTATAAAGCAGTGAAAGCATAGATACATGACAATAAAAACTGCATAAATTGCAACTCTAAATCATAATCTAATCAGTAAAAAAATATTTGATTACAGTATTTACACAGTAAAATAAAGAAAATCATGAAACTTCCATGGCTCATATACAAAAAAACTATATATGTGACCCTGGACCACAAAAGCAGTCTGAAGTCGCTGGGGTATATTTGTAGCAATAGCCAAAAATACATTGTATGGGTCAAAATTTTCCATTTTTCTTTTATGCCAAAAATCATTAGGATATTAAGTAAAGATCATGTTCCATGAAGATAATTTCTTACCATAAATATATTAAAACTTAATTTTTGATTAGTAATATGCATAGCTAAGGACTTCATTTAGACAACTTTAAAGGCGATTTTCTCAATATTTAGATTTTTTTTTCACCCTCAGATTCCAGATTCTCAAATAGTTGTATCTCAGCCAAATATTGTCCTAACAAACCATACATCAATGGAACGCTTATTTGTTCAGCTTTCAGAAGATGTATAAATCTCAATTTTGAAAAATTGACACTTAAGACTGGTTTTGTGGTCCAGGGTCACATATATGTTAATTAATATATACATACACTCGTATTTCACTAGTAACATATGAAGAGTTCATTTGCAAAATCAGATAACTCCGTTTTTAACCATTTTCAAAAATAATGTTTTTTTTTTTTTCAAAACTGCAGTTGGGTTATTTTGATTAGGTTAAAAAATAACAAAAAAAAATAAATATAGCTAACTACCACAATAAAAACATGATAACATAATATAAAACCCCCTGATTTTATGCGCATGCGCAGAACTTGCAGAGTAAGTAGGTAAAAGGTCATTGTGCGCTTTCACACTATTCAAAATAGCTATAATGAGAAAAATGCATTAAAATTGTAGAATTGTGCTTCTGTATATGTATAATTAGTTACATAAACCAACTCTGAATGCATAACGCGTACATTTCCTTAAGAAACCAGCAGTAGTTTGCACTGTTTACTCTGAGTGACATTTGTTTTGAATGAAACAGTCAGCTGTCAGGGTAAAGATGAACCCCACATATGACAATAAACCATCCAAAACAACACGAACACAGCAAACTAACATTTCATATTTCAGACGTGTTCGTGCCTAATCATGGAGAATCCATTTCAAGTGAATTTTAATAAGGTAAGCACGTGATTATTCTTATTCTATTTATTGACTAGTTAGTTTATTAATGGTCTTAACTTTAGACCTAACCGAAACAACTTCATATAAAGGAAATGATTATGATCTACGTTAATATTCAATTACCAAAAGGGATTTAGACATTCGTACAAATGTTTGTGGACTTAGAATCACTCTGCATTGGTCTCTTTAATAAACTAGCTGCAAATGCATCCAAGCCTGCATATTAGTCGCTCATGAGCTGTGAGTGACACTGCTGTAAACATACAGTAATAATCAGTAACAAACACTACTGACCTCTCTGTGCTTTGAAAAGCGCCGCCATCTTGGCTCTAATGTATCTGCTTTCGCAACAGCAAGCAAACAGGAAGCGGTGTAGTGACCGGTCGGGTCATGTGATCATGACGTAGCGAAGACATTTTATTTTATTAGATTTTAAGTTTTATTAGAGATGAAAATGAAATATACTTTTGAATGTTGTGTTATTTAATTGATTTATATTCATTTTAAATTTCTAAATAAATTAACGTCTCACTCTATAAAGAAATGATGAAATCATAGTACAAGATAAATTTTAATACAAAAACTGTATAGGCTATATGAATGAATGAATGAATGAATGAATTATGCATTTATATAGCACTTTATTGTGTATTGCCGTACACCCAAAGCGCTTTACAATCATGTGGGGGGTCTCTCCTCAACCACAACCAGTGTGCAGCATCCACCTGGATGATGCGACGGCAGCCACAGGACAACGGCGCCAGTGCGCTCACCACACACCAGCTACAGGTGAAGAGGAGAGAGAGTGATAGAGCCAGGCAAGTGGATGGGGATATTGCAATACTAATGCGTAATCTGATAAGTTTTTAAATTATTTATTTGAGTTTAAATTATTAATCTCTACTCAGGTATGTCGAAATGTAAAATAAATTAAGGCTTCACTCTTTATTATAATAAAGCAGTGAAATTATAGCATGCAATACATTTCAATAAAAGCGCATATATTGTGATACTAATGCATAATATGATCAATAACAGGATTACAGATATTAGAAATGATTTCTTTGAGTTTAAACTAAATATAAATGTATATTATAAAATCCATATATCATAAAAAATCTAAATTAAATATTGTATAAATATTTATAAAGATAAGATTTATATTTAAATGCCATATTTATAATAAACACTATATAATACACATTATGTTCAAATTATGGAATATTTTTCCCATGAGAATTTTGTTAAAACCAAATAGCTCTATTAGCAAAATTAAGATATTTTGAATATTTAAATTTTCCCTGTAATTTCTTTTTTTGTTGTTGTTGTTGAGTGAATTGTGTATTTGTATTGTAGCCTATATGTGTGTATTTAAGTCCTTTAAATGTTAGAAAAGAATAACATGAGATGTCAGCTTTTTTGTTTTTCCAAAACATGTTTATTACTGGCATCATAAAAAGTCAGTTAGATGTCCGTGACAATTTAAATGAATCTATTCTGGGGGGAGGAGTCAGAGAAAAGGGGGAGGTACGGGGATAAAAAGCGCCATGAGAAGGCTAGTCGCTATGCTACAGGAGCGCAGCGGGGTGAGTTCACTGTTTAGCGGCGGTCATATTGAAGCAGCCGCGCTGGTGGAACTGCATGTCCCTCACACGGCGCATGGACTGAATCTGAGGCTGGAAGGCGCAAAACTCGTTGTAGTGTCTGTAGTCGCCGCACTCAAACAGATACTGGTAGCCCCTGTAGCCGGGGTACTGGTATCCCACCCAACTTCGAAAAGAGGAAAAGAGTGTGTAAAACATGGGATAGTATTGCTGTTAGCCATTAGTTGAGGTTTTGTTTCGCTACTCACGCTCCACCGGGAACCTTCACGCTGCCCACTCTGTCGCAGAAGCCATGCGCCCACAGGGTTGGCACGTCGTCCTCCTGGATCTCCATCTTGTTGCCCTGGAAGTCACACTGCTCGAACAGGCAGATCTTGTGCTCCATGGGGTCCTGTAGGCATTTGGACCAGTTAGCAACATGCATTTGAATTCAATAAGGAGAAGTTGGGACGCCGTCCCAAGTGTCCTACCATGCGGATGGGTCTGAGGGACATGAGACAATCACTGCGGTAGCTGTTTGACCAGGTGTCCCAGCGAGGATACTCGCCCTTCTCCAGGATGAACATCTCGCCACGGAAGTTATTCTGCTCGAAGGCAACAAAGCTGAAGACATGGACAACAGGGACAGATGTGTACCAGACAGTGGACGAGGAAAAAAAAAGAGGGACGGAGGGATGACAGCGTGAGTACGGATTGAAAAGGATGGTACCAGCTAGATATAGCTCAGGGTTATAGTTAAGAAAACTGATATTTTAAAAAGTATCATTTTCATTTAGTTTAACTTTATGCAGTAAGAGAACTAAAACTAAAACTGAAATAAAAACGAGTAAAAACTATATAGGCATATTCAAAATAATAATAATAAATGACAAAAACTCAAAACAAAATGACTAAAAGTTTAACAAAAAAACCCAAAATGAAAAAGTAAGTCAAAATATTAATATAAACTATAATAGTATCTCAGTGATTTAACTACAGCCTCTATGTTTTTCCCATCCACATTAGAAAATATCCATGACTTACGGGCCGCACTCAACAATGATACTGCGGACTCTGTCCATTCCGCGTTCGCAAACGTTCGTGCACTCATTCTGGACCTCCATCATCCTGCCCTGGAAGTTCTCCTGGTCGAACAGGAAGATCTGCAGGAGAAGAAGAAGCAGACCATGACCAGGTTTCCCACTTACTTTCTTAATTTCACAAATTAGCCTGATTTTGTGGATACTCTTAAAAATAAATGTTCCAAAAGGATCTTTCTGCAGCGATGCCATAAAAGAACCATTTTGAGTTCCCCAAAGAACTTTCTTAAAACCGTTAAGGAACTTTTTCTATTATGAAGAACCTTTTGCACAATGGATGTTGAAGGCTCTTCATGGATCTATAGAAGCCAATAAGGTTCTTCAGAACCTTTTTAGAGAACAGTTCTTAAAATAACAAATTTTCTTAGTGTGAAGTATTGTTTAACTATCTAAAGAATATTTTTCCACTACAAAGAACTTTTTGGCAATGGAGGTTCCATAGATGTTAAGTGTTCTTCATGGAATCATAGAAGTCAAAAAAAAGAACTATTTTTTTTTTTATTTGTAGAAGAATCATTTTAGTGAAAAGCATGTTATAAAGAATCTTTGTTGCAATGGATTTTAAAGGTTCTTTGTGAACCATAGATTCCAATAAAGATGCTTTACTTTTAAGAGTGTAGGTTTCATGCTAATCGCAATGTCTGTAAGTGGTCAAAATCCGATCCCTAGAACCAGTGGAACGCAGATACTTACTTTGTAGTTACCCGTGAATCCGGGCTCTCCGGTCTTGGTGGTCTTGCTGGTGGCAGCAGGGGCGGGAGCTCCCTTGTCCTTGGCGTCAGTGCCCTGGTTGGTGGCGGACTTGGCGGTCTGAGACATGATGAAGGGGTTCAAGAACGTCTGTGAGAAAAGAACAAAGGGTGGGAAAATGTCATGAGGCTTGAAACTGGTGCGTATACTCCAGAACATCCATGTAGGACTGGTGTTGTGGGACAGGGGTTGAATGTTATGGATGGTACGGATTGGGCTTCACATTTCAAATGGTTCCAATCCCTGAAAAACCCTGAATCCAGGGCAATTCCCTACTAGATCCGTGAGACGGTGAAGGGACTCAGCTTTTGCTGTATCCGTTTTACCTGGGCTCTTACCTGCTTGAGTACAGCTGTGCTGGGATGGCTGGCTCGTGCTGGCCCCCTCTGACCAGTGCTCTAACTTTTATACCCTGGCAAGGGGAGTACAGAGGCGCTCGGCGTACAATAGAAACCCGTCGTCATCAGACTTTGCCTGTGCCAAAGCCGCAGGGTCATCGCATAGCCCAGAAGGCTCTCCCCGCAGCGCCCGTAAGCATTTTACTGTCAATGAAAAGCCCTGACAATGGCACTTTCCCTCTTAGCTGGTGCTCTATAGGCTACATATAGACGAGAGGTATGCGTGCAGGTCAGAGGTCACGTGATCCTAATCCACTCTACTCTGCTCTCTAATGAGCTCTCTGACTTTGCTTGAGTTTCACAAGAAATACACGCTGTGATGTTTGCACTCTGAGTTACACTCTGATTTCAAATGCATTACAATATATACTATATATTTTGTTATTAATTTATAATTATTGTTATTAATTTATTAATTATGATCGTTAATTATTTTGTTATTCATTTATAATTTGTAATTAATTTATAAATCGTTTTTTATTTTTTATATATTTTAATATTTTAAATATACATTTTATATATATATATATATATATATATATATATATAATTTTTAATAATATATTTTTTAGGTTTAATGCATTATTATTATTATTATTATTACTATTATTATTATTATTGGCCATAAGAAAAGTTTATATATTGTGTTCATTATTATTATTATTGCTACATAATGTTGCCCATATTAAAATCCATATCTGACATCTATTAATGGTTTGATCCCAGTCACTGAGATTCTCATGATTTTTAGGCTTAATATTACATCTTCTATGGCATCTTTTAGGCTGTGTTTGTGTCTTGGTATGTGATAGCAGACACAGAATGAGCTTGTTATGCAACAGAAGGATCCCAAATGGAGTTGCACAGAGTCTCACAGGCACTCTTTGAACATGTGGTGTGAGATATATGGCTACAATCTTCTCAAATGAATGCTGCAATAGCCCTGTAACAACTGCAATGTATCTTTTGAGACTCACTCAATGATTAGCAATAACCTTTGAAAGCACAGGGATAAATAAAGAGCAGTGTACAAACCTTAACATGCTTTAGCTTTATAGAAGCCTTACCGTTTGCATCTATCTAACTGTATATAATGAATGTTTTTTATATTCTGACATGAACTTTTTTGCTTGCATTTTATGTTTGAAATGTGCTATGCAAATTAAATGTATTATTATTTTTATTGTTATTATTGTTGTTGTTGTTATTAAAGTTGTTTTGTCACAGTAAAAAAGATTTTCTTTTTTCTTTTTTTCATTTTAGATTACATTCCTGCAATGTTTATGAAGGCCAAAATTCTGTATTTATTGATTAAAACTAAAAATAATCTGGTTAAAAATGTCTGTCAGGGTTTCCCTTGGGGTTGGAGATAGAACTGCAGAGAGTTTGTGAGACTATGATGGCAGTTTATAAATAAATAAATAAATGAATGAATAAATGAATGTCCATTTAAATGTAAAATATAGCAGTAACATGTAACACCATTCAAATGTTTGGGGTCAGTAAGATGCTTATTTTAAAGAAATGAATGCTTTTATTTAGCAGGAACACATTAAATTTATCAAAAGTGGCAGTAAAGACATTTATAATGTTACAAAAGATTTCTATTTTCAAACTAATGCTGTTTCCAAAAACATATTAAGCAGCACAGCAGTTTTCAATATTTTTTACAATAATAATAGATGTTTACTGAGCAGTAAATCAGCATATCAGAATGATTTCTGAAGGATCATGTGACACCGAAGACTGGAGTAATGATGCTGAAAATTCAGCTTTGCATCACAAGAATAAATTACACTTTTAAATATAGCCTATTCAAATAGAAAATGGTTATTTTAAATTGTAATATTATTTCACAATATTACTGTTTTTATTGTATTTTTTGCATAAGAGACTTCTTTCAAAAACATGAGTCAAGCCAAATTTCAGAAAGAACATGCAAAGCTGTTGTAAAATGCATTAGACTTATATTGCATTTACATTGCACGTTACATTTTTAGAGGTTAACATGATTTACAAATCACACGTCATACGTCAAGTAATTCATTTATGTCTAGAGGTTCATCTGAGAATAAAAAAAACCCCTGATCAATATAATATATAGGTGAAGATGATTCATAAATGTTAAAAAAAATTGTATAATGCATGTAACTAGATTTTTCACTTTTTGTTTTCACATCTCCAAACTATTAAAAAATAGAGACCAAAATCAATTATTTTCCTCAAAATATTTAAAGGTTATCTATAATTTTGATTAACCTGATTATCCAGGGGTTATTTTTAAAACTGTACATTATTGTACAAAAGCTAAATATATTATTGTGTAAATTTGAATACTTTAGAATAATTTCATATCTCTTATTATGGTATTTACTGTAGGTATGACATCTTCACAGCATCACTGTAGACCTCCCCTGCTGTCAATCATTATTTTCAATGCATTCGCCGAACCAAAACAAGAGCGTCATATATGGAACAGGTCCAAGACCTCAAGAGCCGCGTCGGCCCTTAACACATATGTGCATGTGACTCGAGTGTGTCCAGGTCCGAGCGTCCAGCCCTGGATCCAGGCGGGGATAGTGTGGTGTTTGCACTTCTCCAGCTGTATAGATTTAACCCCTCCTTTGTCAGCTGGACAATGGCAGGCCCCTCCCACGCTGCTGAGCCGGGGCTTTTACTGGGCCCTTTGCCAGGGGAGGCTTTAAAAGGGTACATGCACATGCCCAGCTTTCACTCTCACATCAGGACGTCCCAAGGGCATCGAAGCGAGGTGAGTTCTTCTCCGCTACGGGCCCGTTGTCTGTCCCCCCACCTCCCTCATACGTTTACACCGCCACAGGCCTCGGCTTCTATTAGCGAGACCTTCCTGTTTGGTCCGATAACTTGAGAATGACTCAAAAACAGAGCACATAGTCAGACCGTGCTAATGTAAAGTCTCATCTAGTCTAATTCAGATGCGTGGTGTCTAGTGTGTGTGAGAGGTATGGGATGTTGATTTGTCATCACTATTATCTTTAGTGAAGTTTCAGACTAATTCTATGTTTAATCTGGAACTTTGAACTGTTTGTATCAACTTGCTCTTTGTTTTCAAGCAGACGAGATGACTCACCATTGCACCAAGTTCTCTGGCCATTGGAAGGTATGCTGTAAAAAAAATCATTTTTCTGAAGTTGTTAATGAAAAAGAAAAAAGATTATTGATTATTTTACAAGAAAATACAATTTCAGTTGTTTTTTTACTCCAAAATGTAAGTTAATTCAATGTGTTACTTGTCATTTATTTGTAATTGTGAAATTTACTAGCAATTTTTGAGTGAAAATTAATATACACCATTTTTAGTGTATTATATAATAATATATAGTATTTATTAATATTTTGCATTTGCTTTTATTTTTGTGTACCAAGTTTAAGTATTTTTTTTAAAGTTTTAAGTAAAAATATATTTTTTAAAAATACTATTTTACAATAAGTGCATTTTACAAGAAAATACTATTTAAGTTTTTCTGCTTCAAAATTTCACATTTGATTCAATGTATTTCTTACCATTTCTTTGTAATTGTGAAATTTATGAGTGAAAATTGCCAGATTTTTCAAAGTTGTATATCACAAAATTATAACCAAAATGACTGAAATTCATTTTACAAGAATTTTTTTTTTAGTTTTTACATTAATTCAATGTTTCACTTGCCATTTGTTTGTGAAATTTACTAGCAATTTCTGAGAGAAGTACATTTTAAAAGAAAATACTATTTCAGTTTTTCCCCTCCAAAATTTCACATTAATTCTATGTATTACTTGTCACTTCTTTGTAATTGTGAAGTTTACTAGCAATTTTTGAGTAAAAATGGTAAAAAAAAAAAAAAAAAAAATGGTAAAAAAGATGTTAATCAAACAAATATATTGAAGTACATTTTACAAGAAAAAGATATTTCCGTTTTTCTAATTTCATGTTTAATTCATTGTGTTCTTTGCAATGAAATTTACTTGCAATTTCCAATACACGCCAATTTTTTTCAGCCCATACTTGACACTATGCTGTCACTCATCAAGATCTCCAAAACAAGCTGTTGTTTTCCAAGGAATCTTACATGAGTCCGAAAAGACTGCATAATGATCGCAAGTGCTCCAGGAATGTTGTTATCTGGATGCTTTTGCTATAATTTGATAGTATATTTCCTGAAATGTATCCGCTGGTGTTGAGTAACTGCTGCTTTTATAGTGCTTCACATCCCATTTGGCCTTTCCCCAACATGCAGGTCTTTAATTGTGCCCTTGAAATCTTTAAAGGTGCCCAACCTCTGTCTTCCAGATCATCGTGTACGACGAGGAGTGTTTCCAGGGTCGTCACCATGAGTTCACTTCAGAGTGCTGCAACGTCATGGAGTTCGGTTTCGAGAGCGTGCGCTCATTGAGAGTGGAGAGCGGAGCGTGAGTGTTTTCTCCAATCTCTTTGTTTGATAGTTTACGTAATTCCTGAGGTTTGTGCCAATTATCTCTGCTGTAGCTGAGACTCCATGTCAAAAAAAACCATGCTCTGACCCTTCACTCACATAAAAAGCATGCTCTATAAGGCCAAAAGCAACATCAACAGTTTAGGCTTCAGATGACATTCAGATCTCTGGATGTGGCTGATGTGAGTCCATCTGCTCAATTTGAGCTATCATTCATGTGGTATCACTAACAGTGCTGGTTAAGTGGCAGAAGTTGGGGTTAATGGTTTGTTAAAATCACTAAGCATGAGCAATAGTAATCGCGATTCTTGGTCGGCAGGGGTTTTGTTTAACAAGCGTGTCCTTATTCCATGTGGCATTTTATTTATGTAACCTTAATTTGAACAGGCAGGTCACTTAAGAACATGTTTTGATGTACAAGGACGGTCTGAAATGAAACGTCTATGCGTTTATCCACGAACTGATGCCACAGTGTTGTTTTCATAAAAGATGATTTTTCAGCGGTGTAAATAAAACATTATTTTGAGTATGTTTTTCAAGAAAATACTATTTCAGTTTTTCTACTTCAAAGCTTCAAGTCTAACTCAATCTGTGATTTGCCATTTCTTTGTAATTACTTGGGAAATTTACTAGCAATTTCTGACTGAAAATTGTTTACAAGTAAATCATACATGATTTTTACATGTACTATATATATATATATATATATATATATATATATATATATAAAACATTAAAGTATTTATTAATATTTGCTTTTATTTTTATATTTTAAGTTTTGATTTTAATTTTAGCTTACAGCTTACATATTAGTATTTTTTGTGTGTGCTTTTGTCTTTTTTGTTCATTTTTTGTTTGATATTTCTTTTTAGCCCTAATTTATTTTTCATTTCACTGATAGCTATTTTAGCACTTCAAATTAAACTAATTTCATTACTACATTTTTTTCTATTTTCTTGAATTTTTGTTTAAGCTTTACATTTTTTCTAATCTAATATTTATATTTTCTTTTATTTCAGCTTAACTAAAAAAAAATGAAAACAATTTTTAATAGTTGTAAATAAAACATTTTTGTCTTTCTACTTCAAAATGTCATATATGTTACTTTGTAATTATTTGTGAAATTTCTGAACGAACTTCAACACCAAGTTCTTTCAGTGTATTTTATATATATAATATTTTGCATTTTAATTCTCTAATTCTCTATTAAGTTTTTAGTAATTTTGTTATGTGCTTTTGTCTTTTTTAAAACCATTTTTAATTTTAATTAATTTTTTTATCACAGTTTTAGTTATTTTAGTACTTCAACTTATTTGATTTCATTTAGTTGCCAAGGCCATGTTTTTCCATCTAATATTTATATTTAATTTCAGCTTTATTTTAATTAAGATAGCTTTAGTACTCAATAATAACAACACTGTGGCACACAAGTTCAGCCGAGGTTTAACCCGTGTTTGTCTTCAGGTGGGTCGGCTACGAGCACGGAAATTACCAGGGTCACCAGTTTGTGCTGGAGCGTGGTGAGTATCCTCAGTGCGATGCCTTTGGAGGAAGCAATGCCTACCACATCGAGAGAATGACCTCCTTTAGACCCATTTCCTGCGCTGTAAGTTCACAAATCGTACATCACTGACCCAACCTGCCTTATCTGACCTCATTCTGCATTGGTTTTGATTGCAATTAATTCATATTATAATGACCATTTTTGGGTTGCATTGGAAAAAAATTGTTGACATTATGTTTAATATAACTCCATCCAGAACCACAGGGAGTGCAGAATGACTATCTATGAGAGGGAGAACTATCTGGGCCGCAAGGGAGAGCTCAGTGACGACTACCCCTCTCTTCAGGCTATGGGATGGTGCAACAATGAAGTGGGCTCTATGCGTGTTCAGTCCGGAGCGTGAGTATCTGTTTGGGCTCTTCTGTGTCATTTTTCCTTTCGCATTTTTCGTTCACCGCTGTCTGTTCTTCGATCCGCACGCGACAGGTTCGTGTGCTACCAGTTCCCTGGTTACCGTGGATACCAGTACATCATGGAGTGTGACCGCCACTGTGGGGAGTACAAATTCTTCAAGGAGTTTGGCTCCCATTGCCAGACCCCTCAGATCCAGTCCATCCGCCGTATCCAGCAGTAACGGATTTCTCCTCGCCCCTCTCCTTGCAAAAACTCTCATGCCCCTTTCTGCTCGATGCTAAATAAACTGTCTTTCTTAAACCTCACTGACCTCCTGTTATAAATCTGTGTCCAAAAAAGAGTGCATTTATTAAAACCTCAGAGCAACACTGAGGAATTTGGACACTTTCAAACAAATTAAAAAATATTAAAAGCTGTGCCTTTTAGTATGCAGACAAGTTGTTTTGGCTCAAAAACTTTCTTTTTAAAAGGATAGCTGACCCAAAAACTTAAATTCTGTCATCGTTTGTCAGATGTATGAGTTTATTTCTTCTACAAAAGAAGATGTTTTAAAGAATGTTGGTAACCAAATAGTTGACGGTGTACCCATTGACTTCAATGCCCCCCCCATACTATGGAAGTCAATGGCTACCGTCAACTGTTTGGTTACCAGCGTTCTTAAAAATATATAATTTTGTGCTCAACAGAAGAAAGAAACTCATACAGGTTTGAAACAACCAGAGGGTGATTAAATCATGACAGAATTTTTATTTTTGGCTAATCTATCCCTAGGAAATAAAATGCACTTTCACAAGTTTTCCGCCAGAGGGAGCAATAAACCTACAAGCCAAATGATCATAAGAAAGGCATGCAATAAAATAATCAGCTTTAATGAGAAACAAAATATCAGAATTCTCTTTGGAGGATAAGCGAAAACGGTTCATGACTTAACTTGTTCCCAAAAGTGGGTTTAAATATCAGTGTTTGTCAGATTAAATCCTATGACCACGAACTGAAAGGAGAAAGGCCCCCCCCCCCCCAAAAAAACGAACTATGCTTTTTTTTGTAGATGCATTGTTGATAAAAGAGGTGGGATGCGCTTACACAACGATTTTTATTTAGATAACATGGCGCAGCCACTACACTTTGCTACTATGATGTAGCCATGGGTTATGAATATTAATTACGCACGATGACGTGCGCCAGTACGCCTAGCAGATTGGCTGAAAAGTGAGTGGGCGCTATTCAGACGGCGAATGAAAAATCCTTCTATGCCAAGGTTCGACTTATGAATATTAATGAGGTAACGTGACTGGCCGCTTCAGGACGGTTACTAAGCAACGTCAGCAGGATCTATTTAATATGCATAACTCAAGCCTTCGCCATAGTAGTAGTTTTTTACGCTTTTACATTTAGTCATTTAGCAGACGCTTTTACATAAAGAGAGAGCACATGTTGCGTAAGTCAATTCAGTAAAAGAAGTATAACAAAAGGGCACTAAAACAACTCGAACAAAAGCGTCATTGATTAAAATCAAAAGGAACTGAAGTCTACACACCTCAAACTCTTTGCTTTACTGGGGTCCGGCTCCGCCTCGTCAAAGCGATCCAGTTCCATGTTTTGCGGCTCCAGCGCCGGGTTTTGCAGCGGCTCGGCCGCTGGGAGGAAGTGCAGCTCTCAGAAAAGCCTGAATTTCACTTCACGACGCGCCGTGGGGCTCAGCTCACTCACAAGCACTAAAACAAGTAAATAGTCGTGTATTCCCATCTGGATTAACCGCAGGGAATCCTCAAGAAGCACTCTCTCCCGGAGGGACTGAGCGGGATCGGACTGGAGTGTTTTATGTGGACGGATATAGTGTTTTTGTTGAGCGATGTCGGAAGAGATGAAGACTTGGATCTGCGACCCAAACACGGATGGGAAAGAAAAGAGTGGTTTCTCTCGGCAGTAACATCGAAAAATCCAAATCAGATGTCTTTTGGAAGAAAGTACATTTGAAACCCCTGAACGAAGCGTGTCGGGGTTAAAAGCCACGTCGTTTTTCTTCCTCGAAACTCAGAGTTTCGTCCATATAAGCTTAGTTTAGACGCACAGCCATGCATATGAAGTTCCGCAAGAGATCTAGCGCAGAGATTTCAGAGTGAACTCTTTATTTTTGTGTTTTGTTTAATTCACAACTAAATCACAGTACGTTAGCTGTGTTTTATGTATAGTCCTGTTTTGCAGTTTCATTTGACCACGTTTTGTGGTACCATCGCGACTTTTTTTTTTTTAGAAAAAGGAAACTCGGATTGCTTTCGTTCACATTTGCTTATTTCCTTTTCTAGCGCCCCCCTCTCATCTATAGGTTACAGTAGAGCAATATCTCAGCCGTTTTTTGCTTAGAGCACACCTCTCATTACATAAATAAATTGACGAGCAAGCAAATCCAGTTTAAGAGGAAAACTGCATTGCACTGCACGAGGCAATGGACTTGCCACGAAACGCATCTAGTATAATTTTGTCCCTTTAATGGGCTTCTAAGATCAAGACAACCAGCTTGGATCAGCAAGAGGAGTGACAGGCAGATCTCAACCATCGAACCACAAAAATGGGGATTTGTTTGTGATATTTACACACATGCATGTGCTGTTTAGATCTTGAATGCTTTTTGGATATCCAGAAAACAATCCAGCTGCTCGTGTCGCATCGATAGCCATTATTTATGTTTCTCCAACCATTGGGTTTCAGATTTCCACCATCTTTCCGCCTTTTAAGAAGAGGAGGATACATATTACCCTTATTATATGTGATCTGTGTGCGTGCTGTCAACTGGTTAATGTGATTGAACAGGGAAATATCGGCGTCCATTTTCATGCATTGGGGATTTGTCAGTTTTGCAGCGAGCTGGCTTGCTTTATTTTAATACCGTCTTGTCCGCTCGTTACGACTTGTGTTCTACATCTTGTTGGTTTGCATCAACGTCTTGATTTGAGCATCATGCATATGCCAGCTTGCATGTATTTGTAGTTAACCAGCCCGTTATTTCAATTCATCTGCACAGACGGTGGCTTAAATTAACTTGCATGTCATTTTTTTGCCGGTCGTTACACCGGCAGGTGGGTTGTTCGCGTTAAACTCACCCAAAGGGGGTGGGTGCTGGATGGGGGGTTCGATTAATCGATATCATCGTTATCCCCATCTAGAATTATCATTGTTTTTGAAAATATCCGGAGCTGTCGGTGATGCCATGCACATATATTTCTCCTCTCTGAAACAAGAAGCCATTTCTGCAACTCCAGTAGACCTGAGGGTGACGTTGCTTCATAGATAAGCAACCTATAGATTTTCAGGGTGGATTTTTTTTTTCTTCCTTCTGCTTTTTTCGTCTATTTCAGCCATGATGGTTGATTTCTGAAAGACTTCTGAAAAAAAAAAAAAACGATAATAAAAGAACTGAGGCTGGGATAGATGTTCGCGCCTCTCTCGCGCATCATCACCACCACCATCATCACCACAGCTCCCGCGCTCGTCTCGTGCTGAGTCCGCCCACCGTCCCCTCACGTCCCCCCCTCACGGCCGGTTCTGGTACAGTTAGCGACTCGGTTCGACCCAGAGGGCTCGAAGATGGCGGACCTCGAAGCAGTTCTCGCCGATGTCAGTTACCTGATGGCGATGGAGAAGAGTAAATCGACTCCAGCGGCCCGCGCGAGCAAGAAAATCATCCTTCCTGAACCCAGGTAAGCGAGTCTGTCAGTTAATTCATACTCGTGACGCCTAATATTTTGTTGTGAAGCGGTGGGTTGACATGTCAACATATTGAGGTATTAATTTCCACTGCATTTTGACTGAATATTCGTGTAATTTGGTGTTAAATAAGCGATTTTAAGTGTTCCCTGTCACCATCCTTAGCAACGGCCTCTCATGTAACGTTGCACACAGGGTTTGTTGTTTACTGCTTTCTTGTTTACAAAAAACACCGTGGTATTTTTAGACTATCTACTTGTATATAGCTTAGTACTATGCCATGTTATTTAAATACTTAAGAATAACATGTAAATACGATGTTATGAATATGATAATCAGGCCTGTACTGTACTGACTAGTAGTATCTGATACCGTGGTAACAGTACAGTACTTTTTTATAAGTGTTGGCTAAATCCTAATTATTTTGTTAAAAAGCTAATGTCACACATATTGTGCTGTTTAGTGTTTTTGAGGTTGTTCAGCAGTTACTGAGGCCCGCTGGGAAAATTCTCCCGTGTGAATCAATGGCTCTTATCACCTGTAGATTTGCACCGGGTTGAGGGTGATATTCACTGTAAACAGGTCGAAATTCTGACATTGCCTTCACATTTAGGCTTGCATACGCAATAAGGCATACAAATGCCCTTTGTTGGGGTTTTGTGAGACTGTTTTGAATGCTTAGACCTTGGAAACGTTGAAACAGACAGTATCTATTATATTGGAGTATAAATGTAATATGTTCAGATGGTGAATGTGTTTCTTGCACCTCGTATCAGTTAACTTTTAGTGTGTGCTTTTGTTTGTCTTGATTAGTCATTTTTAATTTAGAGTTTTTAACTTCTGCTTTCAAATTTTAAGCAATAGGTTTACGTTTTAACCCCTTTTTTCCACAGCCTATATATTCACAATTTGTTTTCATTGCCTTGGAATTGTTTGGAGGACAACATCGGGCAGGATGTGGAATAACAATTTGTAAATAACTGATGGAAATGATTTTTTTTTTCATCCAAATAAGTTAATCAGTTAATAAAATAATCAGTATATAAAAAAATTATATTTATGTCAGATTGAATTGTTCATATTAGCTAGACATTCAACAATTCTTGTCCCACTGAAAGCAAGGAATCTGATAGTGTCTAGAAGTAGTAAACCTATACTAAACATAATTAGATAGGCCTAAAATATTGTTAATTATGGTCTTTGTTGGAGTTTATTGTACCTGTCCTCTTGGATATCATGTGAGGAGTCTCTTGTGTGTATTGGATTTTTTTTTATGGCCACTGTCCGAAAACCGTAAAAGTGATAAACTGACTATGCCGTCACATTTTATGTAGTTATTTGGCCGTTTACTACCCCATTGGGTGACCGAACATTGTAAATGTTATTTAGACCTGCTTTTGGTAACAAACCAAGGCCCAAGAAATAGGAAATGGTATTTCATATTTCAGTTTGCTCATCTCATTGGATCACTGTGGTGATACGGCTGTCAGTTTACAATGTAAAGCCTGTAGTTGAACACAAAGCTTTTATTGTACAGTTTACGTGAGCATGTGTCTCAGTATAGCCTGCGCGTTCGTGGAATTGCAGTAGTTGGAATGTTTTTAAAGTTTATATAACACTTAAAAGTGATTAGTGATCTCTCAGTGTAGCTGCCAGTTTTGTTGTCAGGTAAACAGATAAGAAGTTCACAGGTAGCAATGCATCCCTTTCTTGGAAATATGGGCTATTAAGGCCATGTTTAGACTTTTCCTCAGCATGTGATGGTATATAGTGTTTCCCAGCGTTTAATTACCTAGACTGCAGCGAGGGTTTAACATGAAACTAGGACAGTATTGTCATTTTACTACTGTAGTGTAAAGTATTACTTATGAAAAATTAACTTGTCATTTACATTTATTTTGATGAAATTTTGCAGGGCAAAAGGTCCATTGTATAGTGTCAATAGTGTAGAGATGCGTGAAGCACAGCTCACACAGAAGTCACTTTCAAACCAAAAAGGACATTTTCTATTGGTCATCACAGCAAATTGTTGTGAACAGTTTGAATCCGTTGTGAAATCTGTGTGGGGAAATCTTTTGCTTTCAAGCAAAAATCCTGATCCTGTTGAATCCTTTTGGAATGACTGGATTTCACCCATGAAATTTGCTGAACCACTGTAAATATGACCACACCTTGACAATAGTATTGTATTTCTGTCTTTGGGATAATAATGTTGTAAAATTATTATTACATTCAAATTCTTTGGCTTCATCTTTGTAATGTATTATATCAATTGTAATGTATTTCTGTCTTAGGCATAAGAATAATATAAACTTGATGTTGTATTCAAATAGTTTGGCTTTCTAAAAACACCAATCTGAATGTGACTGAGACACTATCACAACTAAACTGATTTTGGTTTAAAAAGTCCACCAGCTACAAGTCAATGCAAAGGCTCTGTTCGGTATGATCCCTGAAAATGGGTTGAAGCACCTAATTGATGCACTTAACTTTAAAATGTACCATGCTCCATAGCGGGAAACGCTGGTATAAATGGAATAATTTTGTTTAACTTGTTGCTTTAATTGCTTGTTAAATTTTGCTTGCATTATCCTCAGTGTTCATGCCTTTTTTACCACGCTAATTGAATTTGAATATGTGCCACCTTGAGCTTTAAAGACATTTTCGTTGGCGTGATGGTTCTGAAACCTTTAACCGAGAATATCTTAAGTCTTTGTGTTTTAAGTGCTCAGTTTTATTGCTGACCTGCCAATTATTTATAGAGCTTGTCCTTAGTGACTGTCACCTATGTAAACATATCATATCATATAATCCTACGAAAGCATTGAGTCAGGCTTTTTGAAGAGTCTTCTGTGAGTCGGCCAGCATCAGGACACAGGCAGAGTAAACTTGCGGCAAGATTCATTTATGGTTAATCATCTTCCTTCCTACGCCAAGGCTAATATAAACGTCTCTCCCTGGGCCGAGATGATGCATGTGCCGGTGGGCTATTTAGCCTCCCCGGATGATACGGTAATGCACGGTACGAATCTGAAACGATAACAAGGGTTGGCTTTTCCGTTCGGCAAAGTGGTAAACCATACATCCGCTCCTCATTGTGATTAGTCTGCTTTAGTGGCTCTGTTTGCTCTGAGGGATTACTGTAGTCCGCAGCAGGGCGGCATTACCACAGATCGAGTGAAAGCATTAGCCGTTGACATCAGTGTCCCCATCATTAGCATTATTACGGGATCCATAAGCTTCATGCCACTCCCAGCAGCACCTTCGGACTAACACTGTCGTTTAACGTCAAACTCTTCTTGTGACACTCAAGCACTTGTTTGTTGTTGTTCAGTAAGCATTTTTGAACCTCTGTGGTGTAAGAGAACTGTATAAATATCCCATATTGGCAGCAGAAATGATCCAGCGTGCATAAGAAAGCATAACCTGATGTTACAACAAAGGTGTTTGTTAATAAATAGAAGGTACTTTGTCCTAGCGACGGAGAGAGATAACGCGGCTCTGCTACATTCTCCTCGGGCCAGTCGTGAGCCCGCTGGCGGAGAGGTGAGATTTTGACAGCATGACTGGAAGTGTTTGAGGAGCCGGCGGGATTGTTTGACAGCGAGACGAGTGGAAGAGACTGGAGATTGTTTCAGTCACGTAGACGTTGGACCGTGGGACGGAACTGATGCGATTGCAGACAGACAGAGAAAGAGATGAATGTGTCCGAATCCAGAGAGAGGCAGGCAGCGAGGGGTCGCGGATGTTGTGGTTGAATGCAATATCTCCTGCACGGGTGCAATCCTGCGTTTTAAATTGTATCCATTAGTCGTTGGTTTTGATCTATTTACCACTTTTGAGATGCTAAAGGCCAGTTAATGTGTCATAATAATGTAGGTCAGGCGATAAAATATGAATGCGGTGTGTGAGTAAAACATGTAGTCATTAATAAATGAGAAGCTTGTTTATGTCTTAAAAGAGCTCATGGTAAGCTTGAGCTTTCAACCACTCAAGTGGTCCAAACATCAGATTTTGCTTTTTACAGTAATGTGTTAAGTCATTTACTAGGGCAGGGCGCTAAAATATTATTTTTAAGCCTATATTGATTTGATATATCCCTATTTATGTATTTGCTCTGAAATTACTTGTACGGGTGTTTTTACAATGTTCAATGCTAGAATTAGATGAAATATTTAATGATTTTATTTTATATGCACTAATATAACAAAAACATGGTAATAAATAGCTATATTTGCCTTTGTGTAATATAGTTCTAAAGTTTCGGGTCAGTAAGATTTTTAGTGTTTTTAAGTTGAATTTATTTGATTAAAAAAGTAGTAAAAACAGGAATATTGTTAAATATTATTTCAATTCAAAATAAGTCTTTTCTACATGAATATGTTGTACAATGTTATTTATTCCTGTGATGCAAAGCTGAATTTTCAGCATCATTGCTCCTGTCTTCAATGTCACATGATGCTTCGGAAATCATTCTGATATGCTAATTTACTGCTCAACAATCATTTCTTAATGTTATCAGTTTTGAAACCTTTGTGCTGCTTAATATTTTTTGTGGAAACCATTACACTTTTCAGAATTTTGATAATTCCCGAAACAGCATGTATTTGAAATAGAAATCTTTTGTAACATTCTAAAGGTCTTTGCTGTCACTTTTGATCAATTTTATGCATCCTTTCTGAATAAAAGTGACAATTTAAGAAAAAAAAAAATCCCCAAACTTTTGAACTCATTAAAATGGTATAGTGACATTTTTTTAATAATGATTCAACGTATTGTTGAATAAGAGCCATGAATTGATTCATTGAAATGGACAGTTTGTCTTTTCTGTGCAATTTTTGCACACTGTCACACTGATATAACTTAACAGCTAAATATAAATTGCATTGCATCTTCATAATATTCACAGTATTGCTTAATTTTATATTGCCAACTTAATTACCCTAAACATGTAATGAGTTTTCGTCATTCCACAACCCTATTTATATTAGCAGTCCTGATATCAGCCCTGTCCGTTTACTGTAATGTGTCAGGTCACTCACTACAGGGGTGTCTGTGTCTGGTCCAGGACTGCAGGAGCATGTTTGGGGACACTCCTATCTCCCCTGACCTGCACTCTGACTCTGTGGGGCTGTGGTTGGGTGATAATGAGCCCTTGGAGGGGGTGCTAATTGATTCAGTCTCCCAAACTTGCTGCTCATTAACACCCTCTCCCAGGGCAGCGCGGCAATGCCCTCCATTGGGAAGCGACGGGCGGAGAATTGAGCAGGTGGTTGCGGAGAGACCTAAACTAAGGCCGGGATCGAGGTGGAAGGGCAGCGCGGGAGGCTGGCTGAAAAATCCACTTGCCTTTCTCTCAGGGCGAGGTCTTAGCTGATGTGGGGTTTGAATGGTGTTTGTTTTGCATGTAAAGTTTTGAACTAAAGACATTTTTCCCATTTTCTTACAGTATTCGAAGTGTCATGCAGAAGTACCTGGAAGAGAGGGATGAACTGACGTTTGACAAAATCTTCAACCAGAAGATTGGTGAGTTTTCTCAATCTTTCATGTTACTTTGAGCCAGATTTGCCTTGTAAAAAGGTCCGAAGTTCTTTGTCATCATTTCAGATTTGTAAAAAGGCCATTGTTGAGGATGTAAACAGAGTAATTATTAGAATAAGCTTCTAAAAAACACCACAGACCCTTGAGGAGGACATTTTAATCACCATGAAGTTAAATAAGGATCTTGTTCTTCCTTTTTTCTTATCTGCCGAGTCAAAGACAGCTCTTTGTTCTTTGTAACCACTGGCCGTTATGTCTGCTTTCCTCTATTAGTCACCTGAACAGTTAAACTCTTTGTCTTACAATGTGTCGTACAAATGCTCTTGTGTTATGGTGTGATGAATGCATATGCCCAAATAACCTCAGGTACCAAAGTGAAAGCATGCTTTTTTCCACTTGGTGCTTTTGGAGAAAAGGCGTGCTGAAATGTGTGAAGTATGAGCTCTGAAGGCACCATGGGAACACGGCAGCCAGCCCCAGATTTTGATTAACTTCAATTTTTACTTACTTTTGTGTCTGAAGTCCCAAGTGAGGATCTCCTTCAGTGGTTTCTCTCTCTTTCTTGACTTTTTTTGCACACATACGCAATAACACGCTGATAGCGCCTTTTTAGGGTAGCTGAGATTCTTATCACCGGTTTTAACCAACAGAATGGTTAGATTTGTTAGAATAGGGTTTCCCCACCTGAGGTTTGAGAGTTGATGGAAAAACTAGTAATTAATTAAGGGAATATTTCACCCAAAAATTATAGTTTGCTGAAAAAAGTACTTGCCCTCAGGCCGTCCAGTGTAAAAGAGTTTGTTTTTTCATCAGAACAGATTTGGAGAAATTTAGCGTTACATCACTTGCTCACCAGTGGATCCTCTGCAGTGAATGGGTGCCATTAGAATGAGAGTCCAAACAGCTGAAAAAACATCACAATAATCCACATGACTCCAGTCCATCAGTTAACGTCTTGTGAAGTGAAAAGCTCTGTGTTTGTTAGTAACAAAACGGTCATTAATGCTGCGGATTATTGTGGTGATTTTATCAGCTGTTTAGACTCTCATTCTGACGGCACCCATTCACTGCAGAGGGTCCATTGCTGAGCAAGTGATGCAATGCTAAATTTCTCCAAATCTGTTTGGTTGAAGAAACAAACTCATCTTAAATGGCCTGAGAGTGAATAAATGTTAAATGTTGGGTATACTATTCCTTTAAATCATAAAAACAAAAGGAAATAAAATGTTGTATTTGTTTATCTGCATGTCATGTGACCAATAATAGACCATAGAACAGTAAATATACAAATATGTTAAATAATTTAAGTATTAGAAGATGGAAATGGACCAGACATCTGTTAATGGTTTGTCTTCTGAAGTTCTTAGAGTAGTTGTAGGCCATTGTGCACTGAACTACCTAGATCACCTGTTTAACCTGTTAACCTGCACCCCCCATTTTGGGCCTCACAGCTGAAATTGACCTACTTAAATTAAAATGGTAACATTTCCTGACAATAATGTGCTACACACACAATTTAGGTATCTTTGGAAAGAAGACACTCTAGGCTTTACTATCCATCATCCAGAATTGATAATGCTCAAAAAAATAAAAAGTTATAGACACTGAAGTGCCTTGAAAATGTTTTACGATACTGAATGTTTTTTTTATTTCATAAACAAATACATGAAATAAGTCCTGGAGCAATCCAGAAAAGTAATGGGTTGAAAGTCACATGTCTAATGAGTTTATATTTCAAATTTGAAGATGATACCTTGAAAAATGAGATTCCTGCAAACATTTTTCTGAGAATATTTATAGTCCCCCCCACCCCCCTCTGTTTGATGAAAATTACCACCAAATGTACTGAAGAATTCCACAAACTATTTTAGTCATTATACATAGTTTTTCAATTATAAAATAATAGACAGAACTTTAGACATCATATAAGTGATTTATTTGAGCACTAAAAAATACAATAAGAATAATTTGAGTAATAAAAAAGAAAAAAAGAAAAAGAAAAAAAAAGAAGAATTTGCTTTGTGTCCAGTAGCCTACATACTCAATACTCTGACTGCCAGAGATAAACTGAAATTGCCAGACATTCACACTGATTGCAGTCAGTAATCACACGCTGATGTCCGTCGATAGAGATGATAATAACACACATCATCAATAATAGCTGGTCATTGACAGCCGTCATAAAGTCGGTAATTACACGCTGATGTGCGTTTATAGAGATGTAAATCATGCATATACAGTCACGTTCTACACAAGACACACACACACACACACACATATGGTAAATGTTGAAAAAAAAGAAAGAAAAAGAGTTATTTGTGCAAAAAGGCGATCGCTAAGTTGCGCCCCCCTCAGATGACAGGTGCGTCACAGCGTGCGTCACGCGCTGTCACGAGAGAGTGCCAAATTCAAATAAACAATATTCCGCGGATCTGTTACTATTTTTTTTTTTTTTTTTTCTTGGATGGTTTCATTCTGTTTGTAAAACTGTATGCTACAAAACCGTGTTGTTTTTTTACCACCAAGACGCTGTTTTTGAGCGTAATTTATTCCATAACGGACACAAACAATAACTCTCCCGGAGAAAAGACGTAAACAAAGGAATATCCATCCAAATTACAGCGTTATTGTTTCGTTGGACTAAAAGTGCTGGAAGAAATGCTCTTCTGTGGACCCTTACCTCTCTAACTAAACCGGGATTTCAGCAGTGGACGCGTTTGTGACTCGTTATTACAATGATAACGGTAGGTACTGCTTTTTCATTCTGCATGTTTTGATGTGTACTGCTTACACAAATGTAGCAAATACATTCCTTATAAGCTTTCAATCGAAAAACAGCGATCAATCGCCGATGCTTGAGGCTTAGACCTTCAGAATGATTTATAGTTTGTCAAGATTAACTTTGTCCCGCTTCATATATTCTATTCCAAAACAATGACATGTGCAAACAAAGAGCGTTCGGTGCGTTGGCGTCCTGGAGCGGGTTAACAGGTTAAAGACACTATAATACAGGTCTTTTATTGATTCCATGCAAGTATGGCTGGTGTTGAATCAGATAGTGAAGAAAAAGCAGTCAAAAAGTGTCTTGCGTGTAGTGAACTACTTCAGTACTGTTTGAAAAGCATTCCAGGATGCACCTCTTGTAGTTAATAATCTAATCTAAAATGCAGAAAATAGTAGTAAGTGGTTATATTTGTGTTCTTATTAATTTTTTCATAGGCTCCATGTTTTAGGCTGTCAGTGATGTTACAAAAGTGTTACTGTAGTATAAGATGAGTCACTATTACAAACTGTTATGCACATATAAACAAGTGGTCTATTTGAGTGGGAAACCTGTTCGTGGTCTTAACAGGGAAACCAAGCCGCTATGCAAGTGACATGTTGATGGGTCTAAACAACAAGTACATTAATTAAGTGAAAGAAGGATTTTCACTAATGCAAATATCTGAAGCTTGCAAATATTTCAGGTCCTCTCTAAATAGAGACACGAAGCAGGAAACCGAAGTCCGCTGCTGCGGTGCCGCTAGTTCACATGCTGAATTTGAATGACAAATGTCTCAGTTTTGCATCTGACCAGTGGAAGGAGATAATGACTCAGGGACTGGTTGCATAATCAAATGCTTCCCTCCTGTCTTTGTCTTTTAACCCTTGTTGCTGTGGCATTTTGTGTTTATTTGATGAACTAAATAGCCTAATGTTGCATGATGTAACGATATACATTACTGCTGGCCTTTTCTAGGCTAGTTCTTTTAGGTCGTGATAGCTGCGACCTATTGATCTATTTTTTTTTTTTTTTGATGATGATGTGCATATGATTGTAATGTCCTAAAAAAGCTAATGTTGCATGGTTTCTCATATGTTTAGTTTCTTTTTAGCAGACTTTCTTGATTTATTGCAAAAATTCCTTCATGCTTCCCACTGTGAAGACCCTACCCTCGCTGTGATCGTATGAGACCTAATAGGGATCAACAAGTAGCTTTTACCATTAAAATTGCATGAGAAATTAATAGAAATGAATCTTGCTTAGCAGGAGGAGATGTAGAGAGCAACACAAGCATGAAAAGCTCAGACTCAGGAGTGTCTGTCGGCCCAGAATGACAGAGGAAAATGCCATCCTCCTCCATTGATATAATTTGGTTTGACAGTCACAGCCATGAAGACGTTCGCACGGAAAAACCGAGCATTTGATGTCTGACTTTATTGGCAGAAGAACTTGATTTACTGGAACATCTGGAATGGTCTAGATAATGCTGTCTATACATGTTATAATATGAGAAGCATTCATAAATATTGAACTATGGAGCAAGAGGATTGTTTTTCCAAGTCAGTGATATTTTTTTCTCCTCAGCAATCCCCACGGTTAAAAGTATCATGTGCCAAAGTTTTATAGCTAGGTCAACATTGATTGTTTTGAATGCATTTTTCCTAGCATTGAAAGCTTTGAAATGGTTAACAGTCCTTCTGAGCCATGTGACCAATAACTGTCTGGCGCAATGGGAGAAAAAGCTTCATGTTCCTCCTTTGATTGTGCCAGACAAGCGTAGCATTTCACAGCTACCATTGTTCTCTCTCTACCCTCACAGGTTAAACGAAAGCCATTTTGCCCAAACTCTTCCATGACCTACACGCACCAAAGATCTTGCATGCACTGCAGATCGATAAGCTTGTTGCATTGATGCCTTTTAAGTCTTCGTCCTGTCTGGGAAGTCACGACTGACTGTAATAAATAACGCAGGGCAGCTCAGGGCGAAGATGAATAGTCCTGTTTAGCCGAACGACATTGGCGAACCGGTGCATGCACGCTTGTGTGCATGTATCTGTGCAGAAACGAGACAGTTTGACAGCAAGTTTTGGGCTGATAATGATGTCTCTCCATCCCCCCTCTCCATGACACATGATTTATTGGTCTGCGATGTCGGTCTATGATACAGAGATGCTGCACTGCAGTGCAATTCTCTCTCGTTTGCACTCTTTCTTCTTCTTTTGGTCTTTTTCTTGTTAGCATGCTTCACTTTGTGGCAGGTGACATCAATTTAATTTTATTGCGGCAAGCTGAATTTTTGGAACAAGGTCTTGAACCCTGCACAGAAATAAAATGTTATGTTGCTGCAGTGATACTACTCAAACATTAAAAAGGAGACCAGAGATGTAGATGAGGATGTTCAAGGCGTAGTTCACTGAAAAGTGAACATTCTTCATTCTCTTCATCATTTACTCCTCATATTATTCAAAAAAGCCCTTTGAACTTCTTTCTTCCATAGGTCACCAAAGTAAATGTTTTGGAGAATCTCCCAGCTGCTGTTTTCCATTAAATCAGAATTAATATATTGAAATAAATTAAAATTATTATATTAATTTTAATTAAATTTAAATACTATTTATCTCATCATAAACATTCTATATATACATATGTTTTATCAATATTATGTTTTTAATTTTTTAATTTAATACTTAGCCAGTTTTTAATTAAAATCTTGCCCTTAAATAATTCACTTGCATGAAAGATATTTCCTGTGAATAGTGACTGTAATGTCGATATCCAAAGGTATAATAATTTTTGTGTGTTTGGGTTTTTTTTTTTTTTTTTTTGTGTCCTTTCTGGAGCTTGACAGCTAGTGGTCACTATATGCTTTTGATGTATGAAAGAGTGGATTGAACATTCTGCAAAGCTCTCCTTTAATGTGCTTTGAAAGAAAGGCGAACAGGTTTGAAACAACTTGAGGGTGAGTAAACGATAACACCATTTTAATTTTTGGATGGACTAATCCTTTAAACCACTCTTATGCATTTCACATGGAAGTCATGAATATTTAATGTTAGTTCAGACGTACGATCGCGTCTCTTCATTTGTCCCATCAGGCCAAATACCGCCAATAGCCACGATTGCTCTGCTGTGAGTCAGTGTACTTGTTTGTGATACACAACCAGATGAGCAGTCTCTTCATTTCCTGGCCCAAACCATCACTTATCATGCAGACCCCGCCTCCCTCTTTATCGTCAGTAATGGTTTCACGATGACAGCCCAGAGCTGTCAAAGGACACAGCACACACCATCCCCGAGCGCGCGCATCATAAAACCATCCTCATATCTCTGCCGTCTCTTTGAGCCGGTCGGCTGCGGTTTATTCTGCTGCGTGCGTCTCATGGCTTTGATGCCCGGGGGAGGCGTTCACGGCTCCTATGGATCTCCCGATCTGTTGTTATGATGTTATTCCTCTATCTGCCCTCCTCCTGGTTTCTTCATTTGTGTTCTGCCTGTCCACCCCTCCTCCTCCTCCCTCATTCACATCTCCCTTTCTCTCTCGTTCCATCTGTCAGAGTTCTGGAATGGATGTTTGAGAGTTTTGTGTTGCCTAGCAACTGCGGTTGCCATGGGAACGCCGAAGATATCCTGTGTTTGCTTGGCGACCGGGAAAATGAAATTAAAGGATGAATTAAAGAAGAAGGAAATAGATGATTTCCATTCAAACAAAGCAACAACAAAAAAGCCCCTAACAGAATATTCACTGATATGTTTGGATAATTACACCCGTCCTCTTCCTGGCCCGAGGCTGGGAGCTCTGATTGGTCAGATTGATCAATGGCCATTAACGGTTTAGGTTTCATTTTCAGTGTATTTAGATGCATGTTTGGCCATTGTCTGTAATGAGAGTGGAACATATCGATGCGTGTCCTTTGCTAGAGAGTCAGACCATCTGTGTCCAGATGTGTTTGTGTGTGAGTGAGTTCATGCATACGTGCGCATGTGTGCACTAGCATTGCATTAATTGACAGTTCTTTGATCCACCAGCCTCTGTTAATTGCTCTGGGATTTGGAGAATTAATTGGCCAGTCAATGTCATTATTTCCACCCCACTCGCCCTCTCTCTGTCCCTACACCAAGGATACTGAAATTACGTAGCTTGAGGGACACTTTTGGAAAATGCAGAGTGACTGGGGTCAGTGAATAAAATGACCTGGTAATATTAGTTTTGAAGTGTGCAGTGTCTTTTACCAGCTTCATTTTTACGTTCTCATTCAGTCAAAACATTATAATGTACTTTGTGTGAATTTAAGGTCTTCTTTGAACTTATGTGGGCGGTTGTGGCCTAATGGTTAGAGAGTCGGGCTTGTAACCTGAAGGTCGCTGGTTCGATTCTCGCACCGGCAGGAATTGAAGGTGGGGATTGTGACCCCACCACCTTCGATACCATGACTGAGGTGCCCTTGAGCAAGGCACCGAACCCCTAATTGCTCCCCGGGCGCTGGAGCAATGGCTGCCCACTGCTCCGGGTGTGTGTGTGTGTGTGTGTGTGTGTGTGTGTGTGTGTGTGTGTGTGTGTGCGTGCGCATTTGTTCACTACTCACTGCTGTGTGTGTGCACTTGGATGGGTTAAACGCAGAGCACCAATTTCGAGTATGGGTCACCATACTTGACAATACGTCACGACTTTCACTTCACTTTTCACTTTCATGTGTTGCACTGTGTCGCTCACGTGCAGTCCAGGCATAGAAGTGGCAAAAATAAAGGCTGGATTGTGGAGGCGGTCCAGTCTTTGAGTACAGACCAGAATTTTTAAATTTGAAGGCAGCTCGTCTCTTCCCATTGCTGCGTGGACCGCTGGGAGAGGCTCTGGAGATTTGATGTTTCCAAACCTGCCTGTTTTCTTCTTGCCAAATTCTATGGTAACATCGCATAAATGTGGAAAAGGCAATCACATAATGCGTTTCAACAAAGTTATCTATTTTACATCTATCTACATCTATTTTAGATGTGGAGTGAAATGAGAGAGATCTTTATAATGTTACAAAAGATTTCGATTTCAAATAAATGCTGAACTCTATGAAAAAATGTATCACTGTTTCCACAAAAATACTAAGAAGCATGATTGTTTTCAGCATTGATAATGAAATGTTTCTTGAACAGTAAATCAGAATATTAGAATGATTTCTGAAGGATCATGTGACACTGAAGACTGGAGTAATGATGCTGAAAATTCAGCTTTACATCACTAATCATGTAAAATGAATAAATTACATTTTAAAATATATTCCTATAGAAAAGAGTTCTTTTAAATGGTGATGACTTTTCACAATTTTACTGTTTTACTGTATTTTTAATCAAGTAAATGCAGCTTTTGTGAAGAGAAGTGACTTCTTTTAAAAACCTTTGAACGGTAGTATACTAATACCTTTATCATGAAATACGTGAATTAACAATGAACAATAGTATATTTACAAAGCAACATTAATCTAGTTTTATAAATGCTGTTAAAATCCCTGTTTATTCTTAGTTTGTGATACTTAAAGGTGCCGTTGGAGATCTCGGAAAATGCTAACTTTAGCCTGATAGCACTGAAAGCGAATGTCCCACCCTCCCTGCAATCGCCGTCCAAAGCCACGCCCCCTGAACACACATACGCTCAAAGAGCAGAATACCAGAGACAACATTAAATTACTACAATAGGCTACATCAACGGTCCAGTTCAAAGCAAGCATATATGTTCCATACAAAGGGCAATTAAAGTGTGCTAGACGTGAATTTAAATGGTATTTATTTACAGAGGTATATTATGTCACACTTCTCCAGTAAGTTTCGTCTGTGTGTGAAGATGCTGCGCAGCGCAATCCGTGAATGAATGTTCCGAAGTGAAGTAAACTTCAACGGATTTCCCCTGCTCAGGGAGTAGGGAGCAATGAACACTGTGTAGGGAGCATGTCAATCGGAACACAGTTCATGCACGTAGCTCTCTTCTGACGAGCTGGTTAACTGAATCGGGTGTGTTAACTAAGCGAGACATGCAAAATATGCAGAGTGGGGAGCGCGAGGACTGCAATTGGGAACCGCTGGGCTACATCATGTGTCATTCACCGGTGAGAAAACTTTATAGCACAGTTAGTGAAAGTACTACAACACCAGGAAGGAAGATCGGGTTGTTGATGTTTGCCTGCCATTCTCGCTCTGTCTGCAATAGCGTGCGTGAACGCGCTGATGACGTGTCATGTCTGCGCGAACAGGGTGCGCAGAGGTACGCAAATACATACGTTGACGGGCAGGTAGGAGAGAAAATTAAAACGCTCGGACCGAGCGTTTTGATTGGGCGAACATTTCTTAGTCCTACACCTTCCACAGAATATATAAATACAGATAAATACATTTAGACCACTTAACTTAATGATTGCTATCAGGATGTGAAGAGACTTTCAACCAGAATAACAAAAAATGTTTCTGAAGACAATCACCTATGATACCTTTAAGGCATTAACTAATAAAACCTTAAACCTTACCATTCTTTTAATACCAAAATGCATCTACATCTAGTTAAATATGGATTATTCAATGTTTGAGCTATAGTATTAAAGTATTATGACATGCAGTTGATTCATATATTTTTTATTTTCAATAGAAAAATCTTTTACATATTTATCTGCGGGGTACTCGAGCAGTCCAGATGACCAAAATGAACCTCCCTACTGTGTTTTGGGTTGATTCATGTCCAAATAGCTCCATTTGGACCTGGTCCACATAAGCATCTAGAACGGCTCTATTATATGCTGTGACTGCAGGCGTTCTCTCACAGAATCATTGTCTCTTGGCCGGTCACCATGCTGTGTAGTTCTCTAATCATTTCGGGCTGTTTTTCTCTTTTGTCTCTCTGCTGCAGTCTCTCGTCCTCTGTCCAGTTTTGGCAGAGGGCCCTTGTGGGTTTTTACACACTGTGGTCTGCCATACAGTTATTTTCCCAGGCAGACTCAGGCTGTATCTGTGCATGCGTCTTTGCCCTATAATTGCTGTTTATTTTAGTCGCGTGACATGGCTCTTCGGCTCTTTTCTTACTACCAGTTTTACCAATAAGATCCGGCAGGTTAGATCCTGCGATACTGAACATCCTGTTGACTCTCAGAGAGTTTGAATGACTGGTTTAAGAGCCAAACACTTGTCAATATGCAGCCGGAGATATTAGCTGCTTTTCAAATTAAGCTTGTGACCGTCCTTGTGCGCACGGCAGTTTGCCAAGCCTGCCTGTTTGACGTTGTGAGATGACAGTTTGAAGAACGAGCCACAGCTTCCAAAAGAGCGATCTGCTCCAAGTTGCTCCACCATGGGATTTTCCCGCGGAGCGGTAGATGTTTTGGCATCCAGATGAAGTAATACATTCAGAATGCCAAGTCTTGGACCAGGGAAAATGAACCTCAAGTTGATATTCCATCATTTAAATAAGCAGTAGCAACAGCGGCAGCTATTGCGACATGTGGGCCTTTGGATGAAAGGTTTGTGTTACTTGACAGATGGCAAATAACCTGTTTGAAGACTGTCACATTAGCCAGAAAGGAAAGTTGCATCATCTTGTACACATAAAATGACAGTCATCATGGAAGCCACATCCACCACCTTGATTATTATTTCTTTTAGGGGGAAGAAAGCAGAGTTTGTTTTCTGTGCATTCACAGCTTGGAAGTGATCTGAGTTTGAGTGGCTTCCATTTTGCATTTTTGCACTAGCATTGTTATTAAATTAGAGAGTGACACTCTTGCCATGTCTAAATTTAGATTTTGTTTTGTTAAATGATAATAATTGTCTTTGCATATTAAAGGCATAGTTCACTCAAAAATGACAATTCTTATCATTTACTAACCCTTACGTCATTCTAAACCTGCATTGATTTCAATTTTTGTAGAACACAAAAGATAATTGGAAAAATGCATCAGTGTTTTGTTTTGCTTTGTTTTTTTATATATACAGTGAAAGTCAGTGGGGTCCAATTTTGGACCCAAATGATTTTCACTGTATAGACAAACATCTTCAAAATATCTTCTTTTGCATTCCACAGAGAGAAAAAAAAAATCCAAACCGGTTTGGAATGACATGAGGAAATGATGACCAAATTTTCATATTTGGGTGAACTGTCCCTTTAGGTCTTTTGTAGATTGAATTTTTCCAAAAAGCAATCATACAACTATTTGTTTGGCATATGGGCGAAAACCTGTTTGGCCACAATTATTATTTTCACCGTTCTGCCTCAGAAATTGCACTCTTCAGCACTTTATCAGGGGAGAAAAATCAGTTTCCCGCACGTTTGAAATTTGGCCACCGCTCAACACGACATGTGAAACGCCTATTGGTCTGATTCATCGTGTAAATAGTCATGATGCTCAAGACTAGAAGGATCTGTCACTGGACTGGAACCTGAACAGAAGCTCTGGCTGCGAATCTCAAGCCCACTCTCCATTCGGCCCGGCACGAGCATGGTGTCTTTTCACACTATCGCTGATATTGAAACTATGCATAGGGAAGTGTTTGTGACAGAATAAGAGAAGACGAGGGCGTGTGTGAAATGGAGTCATGACAGTTTCAGCCTAAAATAAACGGACACTTGTTTGCTGAGTCTGCAGTGTGTGTATGTGTGTGGGTGTGTGTCTGTGTGCGCTCGTGTGTGTGTGTTTAATGGGCTGTCCGATTTTCCATCTTCCGTCTTCACCTGCCTTGTAAACATCACTAAGACACTCACATTGTCGGCAAGGTATTGTAAAATAAAGACACATTAACCTGGCCTACTAAACTACCCAGGAAATGGTGGTTGTTTCCCTTTGCGATGGCCCACAGTAAGCTCTAATGTAGTTCCTTGTGTTTTTGGCTGCGCGTGGGCAGTGTGGTTAGTGTTGGCCTGTGCGCTTGCATGCGCATGTGAACGCTCCTCCCCTCCTCTCACGGAGACCACATCTCAATATTGATTACATGCTTCCGGGTGGCTGGTGAAAACGACAGAATCAGTTCTGGAAAACAAGTGTTGAGGAGAAAGTCAGACCTTTGTATTATTTGTATTACAGATGCATGGAATTTACACTTTCAGAATTCCATAGAAATTTCTGTAGAATTAAAACACCTGTCATGCACAAACTTCCAATTATTTCTTTGATGTTTGTTTTGCCTTTAGGCTCATTTGATAATGCTTTCAACTGCTAATGAGGGTGTAGCACTCTCAGCTACTTCATGTTATCTTCGTGTTACATTTATGCATTGGCCAGATGCTTTTATCTAGTGCATTGCATTCAGAGTACATTAGAGCAGTTTTGAGCTACAGTCAATATGATCCAATGTTCACAGCCTTTTTTCTTTCTTTAATGGGATGGATTTATGAAAATAGTAGGGCAAGACTTGACTTTATTTGTTGTGTGTTGATTGGATTATGAAAAGTAGACCTTTTAGACCTGAAGTTGTGGAGAGGATGCAAATTTTGTCTCTAGTAGTTGTTGGCTGATATTGCAGTAGATCTGTCTAATGGTAGAAAGGCAAACCCTATAATATGCATTCATGTCATTTAAACACATGTTTACCTATTAAATATATGGGGGGGGGGGATGGCCGTAATGGAGATAATGAAAATATCTGAAGACTGTTATGAAAATGAATGTTAAAAATAAAAATATGACATGAAAACATGTCTATGAAAACATGAACACATGATTAGATGTTAGATTATGATTATGATGCAGCAATGTTATTAAAAAAGAAGCATCTAAAAAAGAATAGCTGCCTGAGGTGAAGCTGACTTTATGCCAATAAACTGAAACCCGTTCTATGACACTTCCTATGATATTAATCAGATAACTTAGATGCATAGCATAAACGTAACATTACGTATCTGCACAAAAGAATGCATATGATAGTGAACTATAAGTTACGCGCTATAGCGAGAGAGAGAGAGCTCCCGCCGTGATGCGCTTTCAACGACGCGCTGAAACACAGGTAAGGACGGAATTTACTATAGATTTCACATCCTATAAAGTTCTCATTATAATGCTATGTTTATGAAATTCCAGTGAACTTTAAGTTACGCGCTATAGCGAGAGAGAGAGCGCTCCCGCCGTGATGCGCTTTCAACAGCACGTTGAAACACGGGCAAGGACTTCACATCCTATAAAGTTCTCATTATAATGCTTATGTCATTAATGTTGTGCTATATTTTCATCTACATTATCAAGTGATTCCTAAAATCGCCTGTGTATTTTCGAAGCCATACGAAGTATGAAAACAATTTTAATTGAAGTATGCCTACTGTTGAACAAATATGGCGCAAAATATCACTGCTACATTATTATAGGTTCAGTATTTTTGAAAAAGAAACATCTAAAAGCAATATGACCGTCTCAAATAACTCAGTCAATTTCGGGCATTGCATTTGAGCATGAAACTAAACACTGGTAGTATGCAGTGCATTCAGCTGCATGTAAATAAATGTTAATATCCCAACGCATCCTATATTAGATTAATCAGATATGTATGTAGCTAACCCAGACATCACTACGTGACTTCAAAGCCAAGCTTCTCTCTCTTCTCACGTCTATACTTTGAACCGCATACTGTTGCAAGCTAAACAATCAGAGCTCAGGGTGCCGCTCAAAGTGCTGCTATAACCAATCAGAATTTTTTTTTTCCACAATCATCGTTTTCATGATCGATCATCGCTGTCACTGCCGAGTACTCGATCGCTGTTGCACATCCCTATCATATATTTATGGGTGTGGTGTGCAAATATATATTTCTAAGCATTTATATTTTTACTATATTTAATGTGCAGATAGATAGCTTGCTATTTGGCCATTTTGATTTAATGTTGACTTTGAATCAACAATGTGGAGGAAAATAAAGCAGTGCCGATTCCAGGCCTACATGTAATTATTCCCCAGCTGTATTCAGAGGGGCTGTCATTGGATTTCTACTGGATTATTGCACTGATGAGTTTGTGATTCAGTGACCGTCCTCCCAGATCCTCCTGTGCTTCAAGAGGAAGCACACGCTGAGCTGTCCGTCAGCAGGCTAACCCCACCTGTACTTGGACTCGAGTGAGAATCCTGCAATCAAGGAGAGAGATGGCTTTGTGCATTCAAAGCGCGATTAAGGGTAATCCATTAACTCTGTGACGTAAACCACGCCAAAGGTTGGCATCCTCTTTATTTCTATCACTCCCGCTCACTTCATCATTCCTGCTCAGAAGATAAGGATGAGGAAACCTTGAATTAGACTATTTCATCTGCAGTTTCAATTGATGTGCTGTCAACATGATGTTTATATGTGGCTGATTCAGCATTTAGAGCTGAACTGCTAGTTTTTAAACCCCTTTTTACCTTCCACAAGCCTGTTGATTTCTTGTCTTTGTGCATCTTTATGCTCATTTATATGACCACTATCTGATCTAGGGATGTTCATTTTAACCCGTTAACCGTTAACCGACCGATAAGAATTTTGACTGATTAATACAATCAGTTAAACGGTTTAAAGTCACTTTATTTTTTTCAGTAATTTATCAAAATATTTTAAAAGGTTTGCTGCATGGTTAAAATAAGCTACACGTATAAAAAAAATGTTTTTTAGAGGAAAAAAAAACATAAGTCACCTATAAGTCTCATTTTATTATTTCATTCAGAAATAGGCCGACATGAATTACAAACATTATTATAAACACTGTAAACATAGCTAGGCTATTTTAGTTCCCCTCACTCCACAACAAATCCTTTCAATTAACAGTAGGCTATTTAGAAAAGAACAAAAATTAAAAATGTAAGAAGCTATAGCTATATAAACGACAAACCAAAACAAAGTCATTTAGGCTAAAACGAAACTGAAACCAATGTTGTGTCTCTCGTTCGACACAAAATCAAATGTTTCTGTATTCGCGATGTATTTGAATGCCAAAATATTATTTACCTTTTATGTAGGCCTACTTCACTCACGTTCCAATATCCACGTAAAACAAAATATTTTTTTCATAACTTCACGGTGGTACGGTGATAACGCTTAAAGGCACAGATTTTACTACATATTTAAACTGAGCAGTGTGTGTTTTTTTCCATATGTTTGACTGATTTTTTTTTTTTTTTTTTTTTTTTTGGATAATGAGCAAGGCTGCATTGTCAAGGTAGAATGCTTAACTGTGTGCGCGCATGCGGCGCTGGTGCAATCACTTTTTTTTTTTTTTTTTTCCCTTCTAACAGTGGAAGCAACTACTCCTTTTAGTCATGAAGATAATCAGAATTGTAAAAGGTTTGTTTTTATTTGTGTTAGGGATGGCTCTACCATAATTTTGGCTTCGGTACGATACCAGAATGTAATACCTCGGTATCGATACTAAATCGATACCATAGGTGACAAAAAAAAAACAGCCTCAAAAAGATAAGTGAATTTTAATTTTTTTTTAATAATAATAATAGTAATAATAATAATACCTTTGTATCAAAAACCTACAACAAAAAACCTACAGGGAACATAGATTACATTTTGATTTAAAAAAAAAAAAAAAAAAATAGGCTAACTGAAGTAATAAGATGAAAATATAGGTCAAATCTTCTTATCTTTTCAGTGCAAACAAAATGTCTCAATGTAACAGAAAACCTACCAGGAACATAGGTTACATTTTGAATGAGTTTGAAGAAAAAAAAAAAAAAATAAAAAAAAAAATAATAATATACAACTGAAGTAATGCGATTAATGCAACAAATGTTGGTTATTGTAAAGTGTTATTCTAACAGTCAAAGTAATATTCAAAATCACGTTATTTCTCTCTCTCTCAGATTGTTTTCAGATTTCAGACCCAGCCAAAGAAAAAGCATTAAATATAAATCTCACTCTCTCAGCTGCTTTATATTAGCGGTCGGCAGCGCGTCAGAAACATTCCCTTCATATCATGATACTAAAATTAATAAAGCAAAACTCAGTTCAAATCCAATTAATATTTGACTGTATGAAATGCAAGTGCATATATTACGTGACCAAAACCTCACTGGTTCTAGCGTGTCACCCACGCACGTTTGAGCTTACTGTATCACATCTGTATGTGCGTTGATCAGTTGTAAATAAAAGTTCAAATTAAATCTGAATTTATGAATAATGCACTCACCTGTCAATCTCTTAATTCTCTGAAAAGATCAGGATGAGCACGCGACAAATGCTTAAAGATTTGATGTATCCCTGTAGCAACATGATTATAGCAGCGCTTGCATTCAGGTGCAGTAAGGTCAGTTCGTTCACCTTTGTCATCTGTTTTGTATCCAAAGTAATGCCATATTTCACTTCTACTGTTCTCTTTATTTACTAATTTTGGGTGCGTTGATAGTTTCATCTGTTTGGTTCATCGCGTTGTTCTGTTGTCACATTTACCAGTTGCGCAGCAATTTGATACTGCCTTTACAGGTGCACTTCGCAACTGCAGCGTATGAAATACCGAATTGAGCAAAATTATGATATCGTACCGTTTGAAATATAATATATACCGGTACTTTTCCAGTACCGGTATACCGCGCATCCCTAATTTGTGTACATTCACAATAAAAACAAATCTTTGTGCTTTTGTAAAATAAGCCTAAAAAAATAGGATGCCACTTTCTGCCATCTGGTTTTTTCGCGTAGCACAAAAATGAACCGAAACTCTGCATAGGCTACTTGTTGCACAGTTTTTCTTTCGTTTTCTTAAATTATTAAGTGAAAATATATTTCTTGTATAGGCCTATTTATTCGTTGTATGTATGTGTGTGTGTGTATATATATATATATATATATATATATATATATATTAGGGATGGGTCACGATTTTCGAATATTTGATAAGTCGATTTATTCATAGAATATCGAATAGGTTGTGCGATTATATTTGTCTAAAAATTCCCCATGTTTTCAGTGCTGATGCGGTGGTGACGCGTAAGCAGAGGTAAGCGTTGGCAATAACGCACCTAAAAGCTGTCAAAGACAACAGAAGAACACACTCTCTCATGCATACACTGTAGACTTGCAACTAAGAACGATGTCAAATAAGAGTTCTGTGCGGACCACAAATATCCCCGACTGGGTTGGAGGTGTGCTGAATCCGTATTGGGAAAAGCATGGAAAACAAATAACGCGTTCTACGGAGCCACTAAAGGGACATATGGTTAGCCGCATGCTACCGATACCCTGTTATATTACAGTACATGCAGTTTCACTTACCAGCAACAGAGTAGGACAATGGCGAATGATTTGCAGATCCTGAGCACCGCTGACAAACATCTAATCTTGTAAAATGTGTGGTGAATACTGGCGCTCCATAGTATAAACGTGATCGCGAACCTCCAAAGTGAAAGTAAAACGGTCGCACGCACGTGCATTCAAAAGCGTTTTCAATGCCCCGCAAATTAATAACGGCTCATTGATGCCCGCAGTTAATATACAGTATAATTACCCAATGATATAATTGCGAGAGAAAGTATTGGAATATATTTTTTGAACAGTTTAATGCCTTATGAGCAGATAATTTGTGTTAATGTATGGACTGCTATTAATAAGTGCTGTCATTCTGTTATGTTTATTATATTAATATGCTTCAGCATGTTACAATCATTATATGGCTTGAGTTAAGATAGCCTATATTTAAATAAATTGAACAGTTTGTTATCATACAGATTAAAAGCGTGAATGTCTCTCTCTCTGTTTATGGGTGCATAACACTATAACGTGACGTGAGTGCATGCATACAGGGAAGGTGTGCTATTTTTGAATATTCGAATAATAATCGAATAATTCCCAGCGATTTTCGAATATTACTTTTGCTTGAAATGCCCATATATATATATATATATATATATATATATATATATATATATATATATATATATCTTAGCGCCTAGCTTTATTATGTTTTTCTCCGCTTGCAGAAGTGCTGCAGGTGCGTGATGTGAGCTATGATGACCATGTGAATCCTCATGTTCTGTTGTTTGCTGCTTTTTGCCAATGCAAAATTAATCACCAGAAAACAAATGCTAATATTTTTAACGGGTCACAGACACTTATTCTTTCTGATTTAATTCAGTTCTAATTTAAAATAATGTTGTCAGTTAACGGTTAATAATCGGTTAACGAGCGTCAGTTAGGAAAAATAACCGAAATGAACATCCCTAATCTGATCAGTATGTTTACACTGTGATCCATGACTCTGTTTCCATACATCTGTGTCCATGTCACCAGCTGCTGGGTTTATTTCTCTCTGGATGGTGTATTGCAGACAGCAGGAAAGGGAGGAAGACAAAAGATGAGTGTCCAAGAGATAACAGAGAGGAGGAAGAGGACTGCAGGGAAGATACTGAGAGGAGAAAAAATGTTTCTGAGAGGCCCTTACTAGTATCGCTACTACTATTGCTCATACTTCAGAGGTCTGATTGTGGTGCGGACATGAATTATACCTCAAATCGTGTGGCTTTTTGTTGAGAGGTGTGTGAGCACTTTTCAAGATGATTAAACTTGCAAAAATGGGCAAGAAATCCTATAGACAGACACTGAAGGAGGGACTGAGTGAGAATGAGGTATCACAATATATTACTACATCGTTGTCACCGTACTGTCCATGATGCCTCATATAATTTCAGCTGTTGTATTATTTTGATCTAAATGCTTATCGGTTTGTGCATAGGCCATTTCACTTCCTTAATACAATAGATTTATGAAAACAGCAGGATAAGACTTGACTTTATCCATTGTGAGTTGATTGGATTGCATGAAGTAGCTTTTTCAGATCTGAAGTTTGCAGTTGGTTGTGGAGAGGATGACAGTGCTTACTGTATTTTTTTTATATATTTAAATATTTTAAAAATATATAAAATTATCCACTCAAATTACATTTTGGGAAATGATTTCAATGCATTTTGTGTGCCAGTCCGGAGCAGAGATCGAGCAAAATAAAACAAAAAGCTGGTTTCTGATTTCGTGTTTGATTGATTGCCGATTGACTGGTGCATCTCTACACAAAAATTATTTATATTTTATATAATATGCTTTATATTGACTTAGGGAATGAGTGAGAATAAAGTATCACAATATATTACTACATCATTGTAGTCATTATGACCATTATGCCTGTAATTTCAGTTTTGTGTTGTACTGTTTTGGTGTAAATGCCATTTTAAAACAATGTAATTTTAATTCTTTATTTAAAGAATAGGTGTAAAATTTGTGCTGTAGCTGCCCTGCAGCACCATGTTTGTGGTGTTTATTTTTTTGCTTTTAATCTCCCAAAGATAATTCCGCTGTGATCCAATTAACGCCTGCATTACCCTCCTATTTTAACAGCAGTAATCAGCTCGCACTAATGCTGCAGGTATCAGAAGCGGCCCCGCTCTCAGATCTCAGCGCCCAGCGCTGGAACAGTCACGCCAAGCCACTAGAACAGCGTTTCTTCCTCCGTCATCCTTTAATCAGCTCCTTTTACATTACTTGCGAAGACCATATCACTCCTCCTTGACACCCTTGAATTGCATTTCATCCAGTGACTTTTGCCCTCTGTTTGTCCGTGCGTCCGCCCAATCAAGTGCTGAGACGGGCAGCAGTCGTTAACCGAGGTCCGTCCCTTCCGCTCATGATGGTGGGCCATTATTGTTGCTATGGGAACAGTCTCAACTTTGCTGTCTGTGCTGATCTTCTCCCTCTGCGCCACGTCATCAACACGTGAGCGCACGGTTTGTTAAACTGATAACTTCTGCTGCGCTTCATCGAAAAGCAAACAAATAGAAGATGAGAAAGGAAGTGCTGTAGCTGGCGGGATCTAGTGAAATGAAAGGTCAAGGTGGCCGTCTGATGGAGGATTTTCTGAATTAGGAGAGTGGTGTCTGTCCTGTGATTTAAGGATAATCTTCTCAACAGTAACTAATCCGTGGGCCACTGGTTAGGTTGTTATTATCATCTCTCATTCATTGAGAGCTAAACTATTTGGGTGAATCTCATAGATGCAGGTTTGCATCATATTTCATCCAAAAGAGGATAATGTTAAATTGTTTTACATAAGCCTTTTTATTATGTCATTATTTTCACGATAAATCAACCTAGAAAGTGTCTTTGCAAGGATGAATGCATGTTTACGATGAATTTCCATAAAATATATATCGCTTGTGGTCTTTCTTGCGTTTACTTCACCGCGTGATATTGATTTGATTATGAAAATGCTGCTTTGTTGGAACAGCTTCTCTCTTCAAAGCAAATCATATTAAATTTATTCGTGGTGATACAGCTACTGTTTGAGCTGTCTCTTTTTTTTTTATTTGCTCTGGTTATACTTTTGTTTACATTGGCATGAAATGAACTTTTACAGACATCAATATAGCTGCTGTTTTCTTTGTTTTTTTTTTTTATGTACACAATACATTTTTCTTGCATTGTGCACGCTAAAAAGGTCAAGTCTTTCCATCAGTCGTTCTGTTTCGCACCTTATCTAACTATTCTTTTTCCTCCCTCTGTTGTCCAGGTTTCCTCTTGTTCAAGGATTTCTGCATGAACGAGATCGATGAGGCCGTTCCGCAGCTGAAGTTTTATGAGGAGGTAAAATCGGTTTAAATCTATATGTTCCTTTCATTGCTAACACGACAGTCTTTGTGGCATTTGTGTGGAGTTTTTGATGTATACTTTCCAAGTTGTGTGTTTGACCTGACCCGTCCTCATTCTGGTTGTGACCTGAAATGGCACAGCTCAGTCGTGAAGTTTTGTTCCTCTTCTGTTGACCTGAAGAACACCATGTGTCCTATTAAAGAGCATGGGGGTTGCATCTGAGATGACCGTAATCTTGTTTTGTCCCCTTCAGATTAAAGAGTACGAGAAGTTGGATTCAGAAGAAGAGAGGCTAACTCGCAGTCGACAGATTTATGACATCTACATAATGAAAGAGCTTCTGTCATGTTCACATGTAAGAAAACATTTGGCAGAATGTATAAAGTGATCACTAGCAGTCATTTTACATGCATATGGCAAAGGGCTGTATTATTAAGCAATACTAAAGATTACGTCTTTGCCGATTTTGCGTTCAGCTACTTTTAAAACGTGTCACTTATAGCATGTTGTTTAAATTTTTTTCTTGTTTTTCTATTTTTATGTATAAACGATTTATCTTGGATCAATAGGTGACCTTGCAAAAATAAATAACAAATATAATAATATAATCAGTATAAATAGTATTGCAATATGTGTATAATTTTTTTTTTTCCTGTTTATATCATTTGTTTTTAAACAATTTTATTTATATATTATAATTTTTTCATATATATATATATATATATATATATATATATATATAATATAATATAATATAATATAATATAATATAATATAATATAATATGTGTGTATGTATTGTTACGACACAAACTACTTCTAGTATGAAAAACCAATCTATACATCACTACTACAGCCGTCCAGGGGTTTTATTTTTGTAGTTATCGGTCATACCACCAAACAACTTTCCCTACCTGATGCAAAATGACGTTGAAGGCAGTACTAACCGAGATGCAGGGATTCAAGGGTGTGTGTGTCAGCTAACAGCTACCCAGAGAGAGGTCACTCACCTGCATTTTGGTCCCAACCTCATTCTGGCCCGCATTCTCCTTCCAGCCCAAGTGTGGATACGGTTTTCGTTCAAGTTTTCTCTTCTTTTTTTCTCTTCTTTTTTATATATATATATATAGATAGATAGATAGATGATCCGGAGACTCCATTCGGATGTTTCTGTTGAGAAAACAAGTGTCCCATTAGCCTACGTCAGTCTCCAGTCGTGGCTTTTCAGAAGCAGGAAGCCTGAATGAACCAACACAATGGCCTATAGGACACTCAAGGCCTGTGCGATTATGTCACAGTGTTTTATGTTGTGATAACCGGGAA
>JAFVLL020030332.1:0-25277 GCA_021397915.2 Tor tambroides | reverse complement strand
ACCCGAAGGTCACAGGTTCGAGTCTCAGGTCTGGCAGGGATTGGCGGTGGGGGGAGTGAATATCCAGCGCTCTCTCCACCCTCAATACCATCACTGAGGTGAGAGCCTTGAGCAAGGCACCGAACCCCCAACTGCTCCCCGGGCGCTGCAGCATTGGCTCCCCACTGCTCCGGGTGTGTGTTCACTGCTGTGTGTGTGCACTTGGATGGGTTAAATGCAGAGCACAAATTCCAAGTATGGGTTGCCATACTTGGCCACACGTCATTTCACTTTACTTCACTTAACTGTAATAGAGTGCGTTAGTGGCCGTCCACTTTTTCAGCTGCGTTGTTTCCGGAAGTAATTTTTCTGTTTATTGCTTACATAGGGATTTTTAAAAAAGTCTTCAAAAGCATTTGAAGCCATGAAGAAAACCATACAAAGCAAAAAAGTATTTGAAAAGTGTACAAAGACTTGACTGAAGGAAAAAAACTACTATACCATGAAGAATTGCGAATGACAATCTAATTTAAAACAATGGAGAAATATAGATCTATTCATTTAAAGTCATCGATTATATCTATAGAAACAATATATTTAAAGGTTATTACAAAAATATGGTTCCCTGCAGAGCTGTTTTGGTATGATTTGCTCACCGTGACTCTGATTGGTGGAAATTTCTGCACAGCATCATGGGTAATGTAGTCTTTCCACCACAAATTCTGCTGTTTAGTTATTTTAAAAATAAGTTGAAATGATGTAAACTTTACAAGTCATGGTTCATTATGGGGAAAATGAACAGAGCTTTACTTCTGGAACCCGATTGCTGCACACTGAAAATATATTTAAAGCACTTTTAACTCAGGTATGAATGAGTAATCAATTCCTAAATGCTGTATTGTTTTGCATAGGACTGTAATTGTGCTGTTAATGTGGTGAATCACTGCTTCTGAATGAATCTGAGGGTCCAAACATTTCTAATGACTCCAGTAGTACTGTAAACATGATCTGCTATTGATTAGTAGATATAAAACTCTACTTCCAGACAGTATACAACAATAAATATTTTATAAGAATTATTTTTTGTCTTTTCATTATTTTATCCCACTGTGATTTGAATGTGCAGTCTTTATAAGGCCACACTTTACAACTGTGTTTTATCAGCGCCAGGTAAGGGTGAACTTTCAGGTTACGTGACTATGAGCAATAAGCTCAAAGGTCTAGTTTTATAATACAATTTGTTGCTTAACAACCTATAATTAAAAGTATTAGTCATGTTTCAAACATGGAATTATACTATTATATGTATGTATAATGTATATGTTCTAATTCACAGTTTATATTAAAACATTTTAGCAGTTGCTGTTGTAGTAACGGTTAATTTCAAGTTTATGATGTTAATAAATCAACAGCGTACCAAAATGATAGCAACCCCTTTCTATTGAGTTCTCCTCACGGGCTACACGCGAAACAGTGCAACCAGTGACTGATTTGTAATGAAAGAACATACAAAATAAAAGTCATTAAGACTATTATAATAATATATATTCTTTTATTCCATACAAAGGATAAACAAATCTTGAATTAATATCACGTACCATTGTCAGCTGGTAAAGTGGCCACATCGTTGATCAGGATTGTTACTCAAAACCAGAAGTTTAACAAGGAAAGCTATATACAAAACAATACAGTACATGAATTGTTTTTTTTTGCTAGATCAATTTTGTCATTAGTTTTGTGAAAACCACAAAAGAACACAAAATCAGCGGTTTACACAAGTGTTTATATAAATCCTGCAAATTTTCCACACATTAAAGTCGTCAGCTCCATTAATGCACTTTACAATGGCACCACAGAATATTTGAATTATATATTTTTGATCTTGATATATTGTTTGCATTATAAATCAACATACTATGAAGTGCTTGTTATGTGGTGATGAAACCACATTTAGATCATTAGCCAAAACAAGTCAGTGAATGAAATCAGACAACAATCTTTTTTAGAAACAGAAACATGATTATCTTCCATATAAAACACTGATGTAAAATCCTACATGGCTAGCGGTATTTTGAACTGAAGGGAAACTGGCTATTTCAAAACAGAGTAGTTGGACCAAAATACAATGTGAAGTTATATCAAGTAAATTGAAAATATGATTATGTGACAATGCTCAAAGTATCAAAATCACACCGATAATTTTCAAAGTGTCTCCAAACCACTTGGCCAAACTACTCCTCTAACAACACCCGAAATATCTCCAAACCATTTTCCATATGGAACTTAATCCAAGTTCAGTACCAAATTTGTTGATCACCAATTTAATCCAGCACACTGACCTTTAATATGCACCTAACAATGCTACAGACTTGTATGAAAATGCTGCCAATGCAATAATGCCATCTGTGCATTAGTATAAACAGAAACATGAAATGTTCCAAGCACATTGGTCCTCTTTCCATGATAAACTATTAATCAGCGATTGTAATAAACGTTAAACTGTAAAACACTGTACTAGATGAGTACCATTTTGAGTCTCATGAAGGGAATGAATAAGGATGCCAACATTAAGCACAAATGTTTATAACATATACTTGATTTTTTTCCCCTTCCAAATAAGCTGCTTGACGTAATGCCTTTTAGTACAATTTTGGTAGAAGCTAAATAAGTCAAAAAGGGGAAAAGTACCACAAAAAGTGTGCGTTAAGACCTGAGAATTTCAGACAGGTCTATTATATGAGATTCGACAAAAAAGGCACGTTAGATAAAACACATCAGGTCTTTAACTAATAAAAACACTCAACGCAAGACTGTCTTATTCACTGCAGGCACTTATATTACAGCACGTACCACAGATAAACACGTTCAGCAATCACAAAGTGCTCTCTCTCTCTCATATCAAGCCCTGTAATACTATCATAAAGTCTCCCAATCCGAAACCTGCATTTCTGCTGCCACCAAGTGGCCATTTCCAGTTGTTTCCTGTCTTAGCAATGCAGTAACCGCTGCTGACCACACGCTTATGGCTCGTGTTATTGTTCGGCTTGGCTGAAGTCGTAGCAGAAGTTGAAGTTGCTGGGTGGTTTGGGGATTGGCGGTGCCGTGTCTGGGATCGAGACGTTTTCCAGGTCCAGGAGGCGGAGCTTGATTTCCATAGAGAGGAGAATCTCTAGTTCGCTGCGCATGCTCTCGCTGCTCATCTCTTTACCCAGGAGCACACTGAGCCCGTCAGTCCATAGACAGAACTGGAAGACAAGAACCGAAAGATGAAATTGGACTTTGGGTAAATAATACTTGTTTTTATTCCCCCAGTCAGTTAAATTAGCACCGCTTGAACTGAATTAACAGTACAATAACAGAAGGCTCCAATTAGTTCAGGAGTGGAAAAATAGATTAAACCCACATCTGTTCTGGAAGAGGCGATGAAATTCAAGCTATACTCTTCAACGTCATATGTGATGCTGAAAGCCAAGTCCAACACTTCCTGCGAAACCAACCACAAACCAGGACACAGTTACAGTTCAGTTTTATCAGCTAATGAATCAAGAAAACCTCTGAATTAATATATATTTTTTGCACAGCCAAAAAAAGCCTTTTTTTTTTAAATAAACCAATCAATTATTGAACAATAAGACCAAGCATTAAGAAAACAAATATGCTAAATTTCAAGAATGCACAATATATTGGTACTATACTGATTATTGGCCAATATCCTCCAATATTTTAATCAGTATTTATCAGTCAGTATTCAGATATTAATTTAATTCATTTTCCTATTTTTCCATTTAGATTGCTATCATCTAATACTCAATCTTTAAAAACACTTAAAGACTTTAAAACACTGTTAAATGCAACCTTCAAAATAACTGATTTTAGTTTGGCTATAGCTTTTTTTCTATAAAGCTTTTAAAAAAAATTAACAAGGCATTTTTTAAAAGTTATCCCTTCACTATTAACCATTTATTTTATTTTCATTTAGATAATTAAAATTAGTAATTTTGATTTTAATTTCTTATTTCAATAATAATATTAATAGTAATAATAATATATATTTATACATAAATACACACAAAATTGAATTTAATGATTTGAATATATTCATTTTTATAAAAAAAATAATTTCTTTAAGAACACCACATAAATAACTAATTGATTTAAGAATGCCAAATAATTTTTATATATTTTTCTAATTTAAAAATGGTAATCTTAAATTATAAATGATCACTTTGATATATATATATATATATATAGAATGAATAGAAACCACTAAAAGAACATTAGCATCATACCTTAGTCTGTTTTCCCTTGTTCTCCTTCATATGAGGACAGTCTTTCCCTGTTACCACATTCTTGATGTCTGCGACAGGAACTGAGGGGATATCAAAATTAAATGATTTATTCGACCAAGGTCAACGGTCACTTACTCAAAAACGGAGCTCATTCTAAAGCAGTCAGACTCACTCTTTTCCTGAAGAGCCTCAATGGAGGGCATTTCCGTCTCCTCTTCCACATCTCCATAGTGCAGGACTTTGTGATTAGGAGAGAGCCGACAATACCACAGCTTGTCTGAAATAAACAAATGGCAATTACTCCAGACAGAAGATCCTGATCAGATTTTTCTGGTGTCTGAGAGGATCTTGGCATCTCACCTTGCCTCCGTCGGCTGCTGATCTTCCGGAAGAGCGTTCCGTGACACAGGCGGTTCAGTCTCTGCTGTCGGATGAGCTCCAGAAGCTCTGGCTTCAGACGTTCCTTCAGCTCACTGAATGCGAAGACAACAAGAAAACGCATGTGATGGACAGATATGTGCCAGTCACATACTCTGTAAAGTTAGTGATAGGTGCTTTCGAAACAGATTGAAAACTTTTGCTTCGAATCATTTGTTTCTGACCACCGATCAAACTGCAAAAAACTCCTTTGTTACATCATAACTGTTTTGAAACTGTTAGATACTTCAGTGGTTCACCACTAGGGGGTGACTATCTCAGTACATGAATCAGTGTTTACATGATCTCCTTGCTACGTTTCTGGACTTGGGAACATTTCAGTTGCGTTGCTGTCTATGGAGGGTCAGAGAGCTCTCAGATTTCATCAAAAATATCTTAATTTGTGTTCCGAAGATGAACGAAGGGCTTACAGGTTTGAAACGACATGAGGGTGAGTAATTAATGACCGAATTTTCATTTTTGGGTGAACTGTCCCTTTAATACTGATTTTGAGAGCTTTGAAACAGTGAATCATTTAGTGAAGCAATTGATTCAAAGATTCAAAGACTACTTACAGCACAGGTGGAGCAAGTGTCTCTTCCTGGTGGAGTCTCTCTGTCTGTCTCAGTTTGAGGATCTCGCTGTAGTTGAGTGCGTTCACCTTATTCTTGAAGAGCTCCAGAGACGTGGGTTTGCTGGACAGAGTCCTGGTGATCTGCTCCCGGACGACCTGCATCACCTTTAGAGAAAGAATAAGATCAAATCTGATTATTAGAAAACAAACTGATGTGTTATGTTTGCAATGTGTGTGATTGTCTGAAAAAGTCCCACAGCGTGTCTGTCTCCTCCAATAAACTCACACACAGACCGCTTCACCTTGCTCACCCCTCAACAACATGTCTCTGGGGATCAGGTCAAGAGAAATGAAGGTGATGGGGAAGCCTGAATAAACCAGCAGGGGAGGAGAAACAGACACTGAAATGATGGGTCTTTCTTGTAGTGAGCGTCCAGCTGTGACACAGACAGAACTGCAACGACACACTCGCTCAGCTGGAAGAGAGTAAACGCTCGCCGACAGAGACACTGCTCACTTCAGACTTATAAGGTCAATGCTGAGATCTTTTACATGTTTTGGCCCTGAGAGATATTATAGAAACCATATTATAGAAAACCACATTGTTAAGAAAAACATGTAAGTGTATTATTCAAGTCCTGACATTTTTGAAAACATTTTGAAAATCTGACTGGTCCTGGACAGGACTGACTGAATTGATAATATGATAACTCAAAAGTTTGTGGTCAGTGTTTAATTTTATTGCTGTTATGGTAAAGCTGAATTTTCCTTCAGAAATCATTCTAATATGCTGATTTGGTGCTCAAGAAAAAATTCTTATTATTATCAATGTTGAAAAGAGTTGTGCTGCTTTTTTTTTTTTTTTTTTTTGTGGAAACTGTGATAGCATCTTTTACAGGCTTATTTGATTAATGGAAAGAATAATTTCTTTGAAATAGAAATGGTTACTGTCACTTTTGATCAATTTAATGCTCCCTTGCTGAATAAAAGTATTATTTTAAATTTAAAAAGACTGACTTTGAACTTTTGGTATCATATATGCGACAGACCGATATATAACTAAGTTTATATAATCAGTGATTTTTAGATTAATGAATTGTCAAAATAAATAAATAAAATAAAATGGCCCACTTGGCCAGTTAACCTTTGATTGTTACCTCTTTGTCACTCACACATTTTTGGTAGATTTAAAATAAATATAATGTAATAAGTGCTTATTTCATTTTAGCATATTAAAATATAACATAAAATATGATTCCTAAACAGTTTATGATGAAGTTTATTCATTAATGATATATTTTAATGCCATTTTTGTTGTTTGCTTTTCTGAGTGCTGCACAATGCCTGAAAAAGCTTTAAAAAGTATTTTTTAAAAGGCATTTTTTAAAGTTATACCTTCACTATTAACCATTTAATTTCCATTTAATATGCATAACATGCTTGCAATGTAAAGAAACTGGGCTTGTTATCAAACTCAAGCAAAAGAGAGTTAAATCATATAAATTTACACAATACTACTCAAACAATATACATATCATAACATACTGACAGCCACATCATATCATCAACATCTCCCACCATAGCTTGCTTAATAAAACTAAAATATTTATTCTATTCCTACAACACAGAGACAAAACACTCATCCTACCTCAGCTGTAGTGAAAGCAGCAGCTGCGGTCCCCTCACAACCACAGCGACACTGAGTGTGTACGTGTGTGTGTGTGTGTGTGTGTGTGTGTGTGTGTGTGTATTGGTGTTGGGGTGTGTGTATGTGTTAGAGAGAGTGTATGGTCCCTCCCTTCTAGATGCCCACCAATAAACTCACACTCAAACACACTTCACATCACAGGCCTCAGCAAACCAGCCGGCAATAGCAATATGCTAGCAACTATTAACGGTCATTAAAGAGAAACAGCACAGTCAGGGTGCAAAAAAAGAGGGAAAAAAGGCGGTTAAGTGCCTAAGTTATTAGAAAACACACACAGAGAGAATAATTCCCCTTCTGAGGTGAAACAAGAGCTCAGCTTTAACTACTTTTCTCAGGTTTGACGTCAAGAAAACCCTTGAATCGTTAAACGTTTCTTAACACGATAATGTTTCCAAAAAACCTTCCAGAACAAAGACAAAAAGGGCACTTTATACACTGAGCTATTTTTGGGATGTGGTTTACTGCTAATGTGTATTTCTGCGAGGGAGCGGGATTCCTTTTGTTCCTCTAATACCCCCTTTATAAAGTCCCTGGCCACGAGGTTGGTGTGGTGGGGGCGACGATCAGCGAAAACAAAAGACAGGCCGGTCAGCTGGACGATCGCTCCATCCCAAAGGTCACAAAGGTCACGGGTTTATGGCCTGAAAGTGGTTATTAAACAGAGGTCTGTTTTGTTGCGCCTCTGAATAGTTTGGGCTGGAGTAAGGAAGCTTTCTTTAACATCAGAAAAGGAGACGGAACAATTTATGGAATGTTGATATACACAAAAGCATTTAAAGAAGGAGTCTGACGCTTTAGTCGCGGAGCAGCATGCTTGTCATTCCACTAGCTTGATGTTTCTCCGACACGTCCAGATGAAACGCTCAATATCCATTTGTTCTATAAACTATAAATCACTGCTGCAGCTGGTCACTTCTCAGATACGTCTGTTGTGCGATTCAAATGCAAATGAATGCTTTCAAGAAGTGATAAATACACTTTGATTTTAAAATAATAGCCAATTAAACTTTAAAAATACACTAGCTTTCTCATGACTTATTTGAATCTTTCAAGGGATAGTCCACCCAAAAATGAAAGTTGGGTCATTAACCACAAAACCATAAGACATTTGTTCAACTTTGGAACAAAAATTAAGATTTTTTTTTGATGAAATCCAAGAGCTTTCTGACCCTGCATATTAGACAGCAACGCAACTGCCACCTTCAAGGCCTAAAAAGGTAGTAAGGTTATAGATAGTCCATGTTGAATAAAGTCATTATTTTTGTTTTCTTTGTGCACAAAAAGTATTCTCAGAGCTTCATAATATAACGGTTGAACCACTGATGTCACATGGACTATTTTAATGATGTCCTTACTACCTTTCTGGGCCTTGAATGTGGTAGTTTTGTTGCTGTCTATGCAGCGTCAGTAAGCTCTCGGATTTCATCAAAAAATAAGGTCTTACGGGTTTGGAATGACATGAGGGTGAGTAATTCATGACAGAATTATCATTTTTGAGTGACCTATCCCTTTAAGTCAACATGAAATGGCATTCACAGCTCGTTTTACATTCATAATGTTACTTATTTTCGAATGAATATTCAAGATAGATTTGCTTTTTTTAAACTTCGGTCATGACGATCTTACAAATCAGCCCAACATAGCTGCCTTTAATAAGAATGTTACATTACAAATTCAGTCAAATTTTTTTATATACAGTATATTTGATAATGTCATTTTACAGCCGCTGTAATTCTTTAATCAAGTTTGTGGTCAGTATTTAAAGTTATTCCTGTGATGGCAAAGCAGAATTTTCAGCAGTAATTTTGTTTAGTAAGTTTGTTGTGTGCTTTTTCATTTTTTTGTTTGTTTTTTTAATATTTCTATTTAACTTTAATTTATTTCTGTCAAATTTTAACTTTAGTAATTTTAGTAATTCAACTTATGAAAATTAGAAATATCTTGGATGTAACTAAGTAAATAAAGTATGGTTTTTTTTGTTTAAATTTTGTCTAATATTTATGTTATTTTATTCCAGTATTATTTTAATTAACAAAAATTATTATAATAATTGTTGTTAGCAGTAACACTGGTCAGCGAGAGGATGGAAAAAGCAAATGTAAGACAAATTGTGTTTTTTGGTGCAAAATAGTATAAGTCATACATGGATTTCAGAAGGGAAATAAAATACAGTTTAGTTTCAGTAAAAGCTGAACAACACAGAGGACAGGGGATGTGAAAAAGTCCCTATCAGCACAGAGATGGTGGAGGTGATGATCTACCTTATCAAAGTCCTCCTGCGTGGCTCTCATCTCCTTCCACGTCTTGTTGAGGAGCTGAATGCAGATGCAGAAAAGCTCCTCCAGCAGCCGGTCCTGAGCAAAGAAGATGGGATGATAGTCTGAACCGGTCTCAGAGGCTGCGGAAAAGACATGAGTGAAATGAGTTGAACAAGAGAAAATAGAAATATTTGTGCATGTATGTATGCATACATAAATATAACACAAAAATTTCCAGTGTGCAAAATTTCAAGTGATGAAGTCATATCAAAACATTGTATTTCCCCATCAGTCCATAACCTAAGCTATAAAATCATCTGATCATTGCCACCATCTCTAGCGCTGTGTCAATTCACTCACGGGGTTCTCCGATGCGCAAGATCTCGCACAAGATGAGGGTGAGCTGAATGCTGCTGCGGGCAAACGGACATTCGTGCTTGTCCTCTCTGCTGCTGTTCTCCAGCACAAACTGAGACAGAGAGACAAAGACTTATGGGCTGATACATACTATTATAGTGACATTCAAATATTTTTCTGCATTAGATGACTTAATATCCAATTGGGCTCACTCACCCTGCTGTAAGCATCAGGGTAACGGGAGGCAAAATACGCCATGGTGTCCAACGCCAGGAGACCCGGAGGACACCGGCTCAGGTCCTGACCAGGATTACTGTTATTCTGGCACACACAAACACACTCGAATTTAAGCTTTGAGGTTTGTTGTGGTCCAATATTCACACTTTCACTCTAAAACATTTTTTGTCGTACTCACAGAGAAGCCGAGTTTCTTAAACTCTTTAGCGCAGAGGGAACGTCTACGTTCGTTACTCAGACCGCTCTCACTTTCTGTCTCAAACGCAGCTTGTCTGAGCCCGTGAAGCATGTCCCTCTGCTCCTGCAGGATACCAGAGAAATGCGTGTGTGAGAAATAAAGGTGCGCTGAGCAACTCAAAAAATCAAATGAAGATGCAGAATGAAAGTAAACCTGGTTGTAGGAGTCCAGAGGCGTCCTCATACGGGCCTCCAGGTGGTTCAGACGGACCGTCTGCAGCACATACAGATAGTGGGCCATCTCATCTCCAACTGAACTAGAGCTGTGGATGATGTTCTGCAAACAGCATCAAATTAAGATACATGATATTTACTGTTTATTCTGATTGTGATCCAATGGGAAATGTTCAGTGTAACAGGAAGTATTGCATGAATGATCGAGAGGTTCAAAACTTTCTCACACCTTGTGAATGTATTGGCGTAGGTTCCTCTTCTCAAGAAATTCAAAGAGCTCCTGAAATGATTTCAAATTTAAAATCAGAAACACTTAAAAGAAGAATCAGAAATAGTGCTGTCAAACGATTAATCGCGATTAATTGCATCCAAAATAAAAGTTTTTGTTTACATAATATTTGTGTGTATGGTGTTTATTCATTATGTATACATAAATACACACATACATTCATGTATATATTTAAGAAAAATGTTATGTTTATATATTAAATATATTTATATATGATAAATTATATGAATATAAATATATACATGTAAAGTAGTGCTGTCAAATGATTAATCGCGATTAATCGCATCCAAAAAAAAAGCTTGTTTACATAATGTGTGTGTACTGTGTATATTTATTATGTATATATAATTACCCACTCATACAGTATATATTTTGAAAATATTTACATGTATTTACATGCATATATTTATATTTATATAATTTTTATTATATATAAATATATTTAATATACAAATATAACATTTTTCTTAAATATATACATGCATATGTGTGTATTTATATATACATAATAAATATACACAATACACACATATATTATGTAAACAAAAACTTTTATTTTGGATGCGATTAATCGCGATTAATCGTTTGACAGCACGAATGTAAATACATGTAAATATTTTCAAAATATATGCTGTATTTGTGTGTAATTATATATATACACAATAAATATACACAATACACACACATACATATATTATGTAAACAAAAACATTTATTTTGAATGCAATTAATCGTGATTAATCGTTTGACAGAACTAATCAGAAACATCTTACAAAAATTGTGTGAGTGTGTAAGTGTGTGTGTATATATATATTTATTTATTTATTTATTTATTTATATTTATAATATACTTATTTAGAATATATTTATTTGTTTGTTTGCATCTGAGTCCAAAATCAATTATCTGCACAAAAACATTTTCCAGCTATAAATTTTTTATCATAAGCCACAAAAATATACACTACCATTCTAAAGTTTGTGGTTGGTAAGATATTTTTAATGTTTTTGAAAGATGTCTCTTATGCAGCATTTATTTGGTAAAAAAATACAGTAAAAACTGCAATATTGTGATATGTTATTACAATTTAAAACAACTGTTGTCTATTTTAATATCTTTTAAAATATAATTTATTTCTGTGATGGCAAATTTGAATCACACTTCTAATAGAAATTTTCTACTAGCAAAACAGTTCTCAAACACCAATGATTAGCCTTTAACTAATAAAGGGAACTTATTTTGCTAGCACTATTTTTATCGCAACAGACAGTGGCAGCAAAACCAAGATATCATCAGCAAGACAAAACAAAAACCTCTCAACCTCTCACCTGTCTGTCTGCCTCGCCACCAGCCAGCAGCATCGCCATCAGCAGAGCCATGGCCTTAGTCTGCAGCTGCTGGTTTGTTCTACGGTACATTAGACAAAAGCAGAGAAAATGAAACATTTATATTGATGTAGAATGCTGATTTAAAAATTCAACACATGCTAAATATCTACATGATGAGCTAAACCAAAAGGTATTTTCCAGAAAGAGGAAGTAACATTCACTTACATGACAAAGGGAAGTACCGTTTATTTGTGTCAAGCATTAAAGAAGACAATGACGCCCTCTAGAAATAATTCTCTCTTGAAATGCACTTTGAATGTAATGCAACTGCTAAGCAATTTGATTACTAATGATAATACTATATAACAACAATAGTTGATGTTATTAATTTGTGAAATTAAGTATAAAAGTCACTGTTTTCAAACCTTAATATAGAGTCATTATTGTCATCTACTGTCACTACTGTGGTGTACTTCACACCCTCAACTATTGTAGTTCCTCTTCCACACCCATAAAATAAACACTGGTAATACTGCAAACAGTTAAAGCGAGCGCTCTTCTGTACTTACACCTGCAGATGGGAAATGAGTCTTTCCAGGGTGATTTCTTGTTTGACCTCATTAAACAGACTGCTGCTGCTGAGCACCATGCTCTCCAGGATAGCCAGCGACACCTGCTGGATAGACGTGTCCAGAACCTTTGCATTCACAAAACTGGCGATCTGAAAAACGAACACAAGTCAATAGATAAAAATAGATATAGGCAACTAGGTAACTATTTAAGATGCAGAAAATGTGCTTTGCATTTTGTAAAAGATATCTATTAGTATGAGGCTCATATAATGCATCACAATATAAACACAGACATGTCTGACAGTGTATTTTGTATTACCCTGAAGGGGTATTATAATAAATAAACAAGTTATTGTGCCTTATTTTCATCGTTATTATCATCAATAGTTTTTTATTATTTAATGAAACACTTTTCATACTTATTTTACTCTTTTTTTTTTTGTCTCTCTATACGTTTGTTTTTTATATTCATGCTTTTGTAAAATTTCAAAATAATAAATAACACAATTACTAATAAATACTAATACAAATAATAAAGTGATGCAGAGAAATGCAGAAAATATCTATTAAATAACTTTTACAATAATACAATTAAGAGTGTTAAACAGACTTGAGATGTAGGAAACCTATTAATAGTTATTAATTAACTAACTTATTAAATAATAAATACAATATATAATACTATAATATATAATACTTATTAAATAATAAATACAATTAATAAACAGTTTTCAGATTGACAAGAGATTGGAAAACACTTTGGCGGTCATTATGCAAAGAGAATTATATAAAAATGTGCGGAATGCGGCAACTGACCAATCAGAATCAAGTATTTAGTAAGTCATGAAATAAAGACGGATACGGATGAATTGTTACCGTGTTCTTACTGTATTATGGAGCTGAAGTGTATGTGTAGCTTTAGTACCTTTTTGATAAAGACACTGGACAGATTCTCCCAGGACACAATGCCATGATCCATGAGCTCCATGAAAGCAGTAAGAGTGTGTGTCATTATCAGAGGAGCCCTGCACAAAAAACACCAAAAAAAACACTTTCACTGGTTTAATCTTACATTTATGCTGTAATACAACAGTCCAAACCATAGAAATGTGGCAAAGACAGGCAGGAAACTGACTCATGAGCGTCCTCTACTATCTTGACGAGCAGGGAGTGTCCATCACGGCTGATAAACTCTTGAGCGAATGTGATGTCGGTGGAGACATCGGCCAGCAGCTTGAGAGAGTCACAGCGCACGCCGGAGTCTGAACTCTGAATGCCTTTATACAGATCTTCAGCACAACGGCCCTGTCAAACACAGTGTTATAAATCACCATTACACCGTACTGTGGTTGTGTACATTTGAATCTGACACAAAGACTGAGTGAACAGATGTGTTTAGATACACTATGTAAGTTAAATACGGTCGGTGTCAAACTCTGGTTGCAAAATGACCATTTTGGGCACATGAGGTTGTGTGACACTCACTGGCGCTTTGGTTAAACGCAGGATGCTGCCGTTTTTGATGTCTAGGCGGTTCTAGAACAAAAGTCAAAAAGCAGCCAACAGTCAGTGTACAGGAAGTGATACTGTTATTATTAGACATCATTATCACCGGCACAAATGTGTGCAATAAAGAGACAGACGGACACAGCATGAAACCAAAAAAGACAGAAAAACAAACAGAAAGATAGATACAGATAAAGACAGAATTAAAAAAAAAAACAGATTAAAAAATAAATAAAAAGAAAGCAAGCAAGCAAGCAAGAAAGAAAGACACATAGAAAGCCATACAGAAAGAAAGAAAGAAAAAATATTTTTTGAACTGAATGAGAAAGAAAGAAACAAAGAAATAAATAATTTTTTTTTAATTGAATGAGAAAAAGAAAGAAAGAAGAGAAAGAAAGAAAGAAAGAAAGAATTTTTTTAATTGAATGAGAAAGAAAGAAACAAACAAACAAAGAAAGGCATACAGAAAGATTAAAAGAAAAAATATTTTTTTAATTGAATGAAAAGAAAGAAAGAAAGAAAGAAAGAAAGAAAGAAAAAATATTTTTTGAATTGAATGAGAAAGAAAAAGAAAAAGAAGACACAAAGTCATACAGAAAGAAAGAAAAGACAGAAAGTCATACAGAAAGAAAGAAAGAAAGAAAGAAGGACAGATGGAGAAAAGAAAGAAAGAAAGAAAGAAAGAATAGTCAATTAAGACAGAGAGGCAGACAGACAGTCTTTAGTACAGTGCTGATTAAATATGGCAGAGGATTCACGTTGTGTAGTTTTTGTTTATAGTATTGCATCATTATTCCAGTTCATTTTAAACTCTCAGAGTGAGCGTCTGGAAATCTGCTACAGATGCTGCTTGATGACGCTGGCATTTGAAGGGCTCTACTTAGGGTGTCCAAAAGCCCATTTGGGATGCAGCCCAAGGCTTGGTGGTTTATGTGCACAACTGTAATTCAAGCCTTTGCCTCTACTTGTCTGGGAACTCTCAATCTCCACACTCTCACTTCATTCATACGCACATCTGATGATACAGATTCATCATTATTACACTTTCATCAGCTCTCAGTCACATCCTCACGATGCAAACAGACAAACAACCATGTCTGACCCGACCCGAGATCAACAACAAATATACACCATCAGAAAAGTGAAGCACACACATAACACACAGACACTAACAAGCTCATACACAAAGTTATACACTCAGGATGGTGGAAATGACCTACAGATTCAGTGATGTACGTCTGGATCCCATCTGCATACTGCAGAGCATAATTGTCAGGACCCGGAAGATTCCACCTTCAAAAATAATACAACACCCTTTATAAAAACAGCTATTTTACATCATGGAAAAATATACATGGACGTTTCAGCGATAGAAAAACACACAGACACCTCAAAAACACACACTTACTTGTCGCAAACCTCTTTTATGACAGAAGTGAGGGGCTTTTTCTGAAATAAGAGAAAATCATGAAATGTGTTAAGTGTACATTAGCTAACAAGACAAAATGTGAGCAAGGGTCAATGAGGTGATGCTCATTTTCTGTCTGGATCTATTCACAAAATACATAAAAATGCAGTTCATACATGCAATGACTTGAATACAACTGCTTTATGACGAGTATGTTTTTAATAAATTAAATGTCACTTTGATATTTTTCCTAGGTTTTTTTTAATAAGGAAAAGAGTTTTGTAATTGTAACCTAAAATGAAAATATTATCAATTATTTTAGGTAAATTGAAATAAAGCTGAAATAAAACAAATATTAGATAAAGAACTTAAAAAAGTGAAATATTGGCTTAGCAGCTAAATGAAATAAACTAAAGTACTAAAACAACTAATACTAAAACAAAATGGAATTTTAGCTAAATAGAAATATATTTAAAAAATAATAATAACGAATGAGGAGCACATAACTAAATTACTAAACATTTAACTAAAATTGAAATGAAAACTGAAATGATAAAAATAAAAACTAATTCAATATTAATAAATACTATAATAGCTCCCCAAAACCTATTGATATTTATGTATTAATATATTTCACATTAACAGAATTATTCATTCAAATTAAACGTTACAAAATAATGATTAAGATGTGTACGCTCACTCATTCATCTTAAAGCATTTCAACCAAAACAAAACAAGTGACAAAACAGGAAGGGAGAAGCTTCTCCCAAGTCAACATCTGGAATATCTCATAATTTGTGGCAGCTCCTGCGGCTCACCGATCAGAAATTTTGGTGTTCTGTGGTAGACCAATCAGTGGCCTATAATTTGTGGTGCACAGGCTAGCAGCGAATGGAAGCGTTTGGGACGGAAAGGAAATGCAGGAGGGAAGGTCATCGGGGGTTTGAGGTTCTTTCTAACTAATTCTTAAGCACCAATCAGGTTCATTCATATTTCAGCCCAGTTATCTCATGGTTCTGAAAACCCAAAGGAGAGCTTCTTTGACAATGGCGGGTCTTTAAGACAATAACACATTCTGTTAGGACGTCCCAAACAATGGGATCAAAGCCTCTGAAGATAGCGAGTACGCTCAGCATTTGTCCACCCTATTGTTTCAAGCGGTTGGACGCCCATATGAGCACATTCAAAACAACTGAGAATGAACTAATTGGTTATGATTTGTAAGAAGTCTTTGATCACACAGACAAAATTTTAATTCATTAACGGTCATTAGCTGACAAAATTCTGACAGACCATTTAAAAAGCATGCAAATAAAAATTACACAGCTATAATTCATGCAAGACACATGAGAAAAATAGAAAGAGTGAATTAATAAATAAACTATAATAAACAAGAAATAAAAATGAAATAGTCAGCGCTGATAGCCTTGTGGGCAACATACAGCGCTGTTGTGCTACGGGCATCCTGAGTTCGAAACCCGATTCGAGGACCTTTCCTGATCCCGCCCCCTATCTCTCTCCCAGTTTGATTCCTGTCAGTTCTGATCTATCCTACTGTAATAAAGGCGAAAACACCAAAAATAAATAAAAAAATATATAATAATAAAAATTTTATAAAAGGTTTGTCTGAAAAACTAAATCTGGTCTCACTTCATTAAAAATCAAGTCCTGGCGTTAAAAACATTTCAGTCCAAATACAAATCATAAATAAATTTAAAAAATACATTATATCCATTACATTTATTTTATTTCAGAAATAATTTATTTATAGCCTAAAATACAGGCTTCCTTCAGAACATAGCAATGCTTTTTTAAAAGATACATGTTTATATTTCTTTAGAATATCTATGTTTAGTATATAATTTCACTTTTACTGAGAACAGGTTGTTACAAGTGAGAATATTATGTTATAATTCTGATAAAACACAGAAAATCAAATGAAATGATCACTAGATTGTTCTTTTACATAAATGTATCATCTCTAATTTTAATTTCGCAGGAAATGTTATTACAAAACTTAAACTTACTATTTATACTCTCTGCATATTTTGCACTTGTAAGCAAGAAGCAAAACTCAAATCTATAGTATTCAGACATAACTTCCTCATTTGCATAAATCCCTTTGTCTTTATGAAATGTATCTGTGAACTTCAGTATGACACTGAATAAACAGTGTTTTTATTCCTCAAATGCTGATTACCAACAAGTTTCGCTCTGTTGCATACACACTGGTCAACATCCTCTTTATGACAGGAAGTACACAATGGCTCACCTGGTCTAGCTGAATGAGCTGCGGGTATGCGCCCGGCATCTGAATGGCAATCTTTACTATATCCTTTTGTTGCGGCATGTTGAGAAATGAATCTCTACAACCTTGAAAGAGAAAAATCAGGAAATAAACACTAAAATCAGCCTACAAGTATTCAAAGAATGAGTACAAACACATACCATACAGGGTTTAATGTTACATACCTTTCATTTCATAGTGTATGAAATGTGCCAACCAAACACAAATACTGACACATTTCAAAACATACAAAAATGCCACTGAGGTGAAGAGTGTGGACAAGCACCAGAATGCTAAATGTGTCACTAATTCTATTTCCAGGCTGACCGTATGTTCTGTGTTTACCATCTTCCTCTTTTAAAAGAGAACTTGTGTCTCTCTCAGGTTGTGCTTTATGTTCAAATACGTCAGCATGCTGGGATTAATGGTATAGCAAGTGCTCTTATTTTTCACTTGCCTCCTACACTTGTGACTATCAGCCTTAAAGGGATAGTTCACTCAAAAATGAAAAATCTGCCATCATTTACACAAAGCCTTGCTGGTCTTCTTTGACTCCCATAGTATTTGTTTCCATTCTATGGAAGTCAATGGGGGCCATCAACTGTTCGGTTATCCACATTCTTCAAAGTATCATCTTTTGTGTTCAGCAGAAGAAACAAACTCATTAAGGTTTGGAACAACTTGAGGGGGAGTAAATAATGACAGAATTTTCATTTTTGGATGAAGTATCCCTTTAAGACTAGACTAAGTCTAGACCAACCAGAGTTTATTTTACACACCGTCCAATAGTGAAAAGTGATAATGTTAAAGTGATAAAAATTAAAGTTCTGTCAGTATTTACATTATTCACCCTCATGTCATTCCAAACCTGTATGAATTTCTATCTTCTACTCATCACAAAAAAAGTAGTTTTAAGTATTAAAAAAAAAACTATACAGAAAATGCAGTACTGCTCATGATTATCAAACTTGCTGCTAAGTGTTAAACAAAACTGTCATTATCATTCATGGATTTAACGTCAATAATAACCTTGCAAATTCTTCTTCCTCAAAAGTTCATAGTAGCTGCCCAGTGCATTTGTAAGCATGTAACTTCAAGGAACAGCCCAGACAAAAATGAAAATTCAGTAATCATGTCATTAGAAACCTGTGTGACTTTCAATTTTCTGTGGAAACACAAGCAGATACTTTGAAGAACATGTATTTTCTTTAAATTTAACTATTTATAGTACAAGGGGGTCCAAAACAGTGGTCCCAGTGGTCCCTATGATTTTCATTGTATGGACAAACAACATTGAGATATCACACATAGTCACACAGGTTTGGAACAACATGAGGGTGAGTAAATGATTTTTGAAAATTTTGAAATGGATGAAATGAATGGATGAAATTTTGAAATGAAAATTTTCATTTTATGGAGAAATACTCCTTTAAAGCCAACCAGTCAGAAAGAAAGCAATACGCATCAGACAGTCAGTGAACAGACTGTGGCGGCCCACGAGTGTGCCATCAGAGGCTGAAACTACTTCTATACGCACAAGCACACGGCTGCTTTATTCCAAACTGTTAAACAGATTCAAGTACTTCCATATGTGTCCTCAGAAGACTCCCCAATGGAAGAGGGAAAGCTGCTTTTTGACTGAACTTGGACAATAAAATACACTAATGGGCCCAAAACAACATTTCAGCTAAAACTTCTATCACATCTCTGGGATTTATACAGATTATTCGCAGAAAGTTAACTAATCTAAAGCACATGATTGAAAACCTCCTCATATTAATGAGCTGTTTCAAGCTGATTAAATTACTTGTAAGACACGGCCTTCCGTCTAAGGCTTTTGGTAAGAGTTGCTGACACAGACTGAATGTTTGTGTTTCCCAGACTCCATTCCCAGCATGCCTCAGCACGCTCAGAGAGAAGTTGTGACAGCGCAGCCCTCCTGCCACACTATTTTTTTGGGTTGAGAAATGGCTACGACAAGAACGAAACCGTCAAAACGAGATACACTGACTACTTTAGGGTCCACTGACAACATTCCCGACTGATTCTTGCCCTTTGAACCCTGAGCATGTCTGATACAGTCTGATCTCCAGTGGGAGTGAATGGAAGAAATCAGGCTGCCTGGAATTTCATCCGTGCCACCCTCTGGCAGACCAACAACCTCCAAAGCAGACATCACACACTTTTACTGCAAAGTTTCATTGGATTTCTTATTCAGATTCTCCTTTGGCACATCCAAATGTGCTAGAAATATTTTTAGTCACATGTTTGAAGATTTCATGAGCGTGGTTATGCATTTCATCCACTAATAATTGACATCAAGTACAAAAGATTTAAAGGGAAACCGTTTTATACAATTAAAAACTATTTGCATATAAACCCGACAGACCATTTAGATTTAAACGATATGGAACGCTGTGTTTTACAGCCTTCAAGTACCAACAGAAACAAACTTGCGTTTGAAGCTTCGTTGTTCTATTCGTAACATTAGTTCAATGAGTTTCCAATGCAAAACGAATAGGTGTACGTAAATATTTACACGTTTAAATCTGTTTTGACTTATTTAGCGTTCGAGAAAAGTAGCAGCCAAAGTGTTTCGAACAAAAGTTATTTTCTTTCGTCTTACCTGTTGGAAAGCAGGGGGGAAAAAATCACACTCTGCGAGATCGCGAAGCAGCGGAGCGGATAAACATCTGCGCTTTGTTCGCGCGAAACGGCGACAGTGATTTGATTCTTTTCGAACGATCGGCTGTTACATTTCGTTCAAAGTTTTCGGAGAGTTCTAATTGATCACATTCACAGTTCCGGGTTGAATAATGTCCCTCCCGCCCCCTGGAGGAGGGAGCGGAGACCCGACTCTCCAAAAGTTTATGGAATTTTTTTTTTTTTTTTTTGAGGGATCAAGAGGGGAGACCCGAAACTTTACAGTAAACTTAACGCTACAAAACTAAACGCTACATTTACAATCAACGCAGCTGTTTGCAGTGCAAGTTAGACGTGCTACCATTTCCCTATAGACTATTGTCCATAAATACATATGGGAAATATCTGAATCTGCTAATTTACATATTTTATTACTTCATTATTCATAAACAACCTAGATCTGCAAAGTTTCTACTTGAAATTGAGTGTTTAAAATACTAGTAATAAGTAACAAAATACAATTTAATAAAAAAAATACATTTCTGGTGTTATATTGAGTATATTGAGGTCCTGTATAACAATTATATCTTAATGTAAGTTTTTTTTTCGGTTTAATTTTTATTTACTTATTTCATTTTTTTCTTGTTTGTAAACTATGCAACTTTTTTGCATCAGTGTGTTTTCATGGATTAATATCCTACACAACAGCATTTAATAAATAATGTTAAATGGTTTGTTGACCATTTAATTGTTGGAAAATAAAAATAAATTTATTTATACAATTATATAATACAAAAACAAAAAGTGGATTCCATTGCGAAACCAAAAAAATCCCTATCCAGGCAATCACATAGCATTTTTTTTCATCCAAAAATGAAAATTCTCTCATTATTTACTCACCCTCATTTATTTATTTTTTTATAGTTTGACAGTTTTTTTCTTCACCAATCCATACTATTAATATAGTATCTTCAATTGTAAATTAAAACAGTACCTTAAAATGTAAAACAAAAGTTTTTGTGATATCTAAATCTACAGTGAAGTATAACAGTAGATTTGTTGATTTATATAAGAATGATCCTGACAAAAACAACCAAACAATGCTGCTATAATTAATGCAATTTATGTTGGTGTGACTGATTACAAAAAGATAAAATAACTCTTTAACTTCCTTATATAATAGCTAAATTTTATTTATATTTAATTGACTACATTTGAGTAAGTTACCAACTAAAAAAAACAAGGCTGGTGCCTTAAAGCAGAACAGTAATGATCCGCTTTATATGTTACCAACCCGAATTTTAAACCACTACACTACAATAGATCTATTCAAGTGAAACCTGAACAGAAATGCCTGGATCTGCAGGATATGACTCAAGCACCTAGAAGCAGTATGACAGACTCCTAAGGAATTAGGTGAGGAAAAAAAAAAACAAGGAAGAAAAGTAGGAACAAATGCCTTAAAATCAAACAAAGACATATTCAAGAGCATCACAAATACAAAAACATTCTTTATTTCATAAGGATGACAATTCCAGTAAAGAACAACAATTCCGGTATTTTGCAATGACACAGTGAAGATTTGAAAACTGCTTGAATTCCCTGGATACTGTAAAACTGACTCGGCCAACCCAATCGATGCATAGGGCTGGAAGTGACCTGCGTGATAAACTGTTTTAAAGTGCAATGTGGAGATAAGCTAGACAGAAAAAACTGCTGACTATTTATCTAATGAAAACCAGAGCAGTTGGAGATCTATCGAGTACAAAAATAAATGGCAAATGCTTACTGTATACAAGCATAAAAATATCATTTAGCTGATAGGAACATTAGGAAAACAAGAAACTATTATAGTGAGGTCAACCATCAGTACGGACACAATCAGGAGCCCACATATAATAACATTCAGTTTGGACAGCGCTCAATACACAGCACATTGATACTCTATTTCTCATCATATTGTGACTTTACTGCCCTCGCCCCCCCCCCCCCAAACACACATCCTTCTTTAGACAGTTTCTCATATACAGACATAATGAAGACGTCACTTATTTTCAAAAGTATCTATACACATATATAAATGGGATAAGGACAGATGTACTTTATGGACTGAAATCATAGGGAGGGACGTTGTTTTAAAATATAAAAATAGCAATTGGCATCTAATTTAACATTTATACAGGACCTTATATGTGACCTTTCCACAGCAGTTACTCCATTAAACGAGGTTAAAGTCATATTCAAACACTACAAGCTAGCCGTTTTATATGAAAGCCAGTTTCCCACCACAGAATTTAAAAAAAAAAAAAAAAAACTTCACAAACCGAACTTTTCTCTGAATTCTACAATTTTTCTTAGTTTCAAACAGAATAAAAAGATAATTGCAACTTTTTCCTCACAATTCTGATTTTTTTGCAGTTGCGATTCCATTTCAGTTCTTCCTCTCCAAATTGCTGAGAAAAAAAGTTTGAATTAAAAAGTTGCAATTACTTATTTTAATTTTTTTTAATACTGTGATGAAAATGAGCTTTCATCATTTTGTGACACCCATAGTATTAACAAAGCACACCTGAAACAGACAAAGCAGGAATGGTTCATCATGTTCCTTCACATTTTCTGAGAATAGACGCTATGATAAATAGATTTCGCTACGTAGCACCAAACTGTATCAATTCCACACAATACATGCTATTCTGCAATGCAATCTTCCCCCTACGTTATTAGCCTAACTTAATTACTTCAGCACGGTGTTTCCAAAAGCTGCAAGACCAAACCTTTTCCTACTGGCAGAATCGCTTCAAAATGTATGCATTAGAAGCATGCTTTCTTCAAAATCACACAAATAATACACCGTTTCATGAACAATCTGTATAATAGTTGTGTCCAGATCAGTAATAAAGTAAATCAGTAAATACATTGAACGAGAGGGAGGAAAATGTGCTACTTTAGAAGAGGAAGACCATTTAAAAAAAAAACATCTCGCTGCTATTTTCATTGAACCATTAACCTCTGCTGGTGAATTTAGTCATGAAATTCCCTCGATGTCTATACAAAAGTAGTATAAAAAATTCATTTGGGACAAATTAACAAAAATGGTTTGTATGGATGTCTAATGTCGTCATCAGATTGGATCAGTTGAATTTAGCAGGGAAAGTTCATTTTTGGGGTTGGAGTAAATATACACATATCAAAAAACTTTATATACACACAGAATCAGCTTATCTTACATATGGATCTGACACAGAGCCACACTTTCTTTTTTCTCCTTTCAAAAGGGTACATAAAAAAAAAAAAAAAGTTCTTTTAAGTACACTACTCTCATTATACGGTGTGTTTGGAGGTCAAAGGTTGGCAATGGGAACGTCAAAGAGGTCACAAAGGCCCTCCGTCTCATCCAGGTTATAGATGTAGTCATGGTCACCCGGAGGAGGGGATAGACGGAGGAGCGGAGAGAAAACTATGAAAGAGAAAGAGAGAAGAAGAGTGATACCGCGGCCATGTTTGTGTAACCATATGAAACTGTCGCTCATTTGAGCATTTAGCATCTAAAATGGATAAAATTTCAGTTGATGGTCAAATTTTAATTACTTTTATTGATTATATAAACATCATATAATACATAAACAGTGGATTTGTTATATACATAAAACATATACATCCAAACTTCCATTTCATGTTTAGTAATACACTATATACAGGTGGCCTGACTCATGATCGGCTTTACCTTCTGATGACATCAGCTCCTCAAGCAAATCTGTACTCATAATTTCTGTATAGAGAAAGAAGGAAATATGACATATGAAAAAAATACTTCTTTGTGCTACATAAAATCACAGATTCTCTGGTTGAGTTAAGCATATCAGCAACAGATAAGCATCGAGAAGGAGCAGCAAGTGTTAAGCATGTTTAACCGGTTCTCACCTTTAGGGTCAAACATTTCTGAAAGCTCTTTGGGGAGATCCAGCACTGAGAAAACCCAGAGAAAACCCAGTCAGAATTGTATAAGCAAGCCAATTTGCTTTAAAACTTTGAAGCATTAAAGGAGTATTAATTTATCACTTTTATAGTGCTGCCCCAAGCCAGACTCGAAACCCAACATTTCAGACCAGAAACTTCTTTAAATAAAGATTAACGACAGAATCATGCCTTTTTCAAAAGCACAGGCACTTACGATCAGAAGGGTCTGTTTTGATTGGTTCAAAAATGGTTGAGGAATCAGGAAGTGAAGAGCTGCTGTCCAATGACGCAGAAGACTGAAGCTGCTGCGTGTCTGTTGATGTGGGATTGGCTGTTGTATCTGAAGTGGAGGTGCTTGAAATGTCTAATAACAACAACAAAAACAGTAATACAGTATGAGAAATTATACTTTTCATTTTATATAATTCTATAGCTACACAATGATAATACATGTTATGTTATTACTAAATAAATACATAATATACACTACTGGTCAAAAGTTTTGAATAATTAAGATTTTTGAAATGTTTTTGAAAAGTCTCTTATGTTCAACAACCAAGGCTGCATTTGTGTTTTTTTAAATACAGTCAAAACCGTAATGTTGTAAAATATTGCAATATGTAATGTAAATCATGGTGTAAATCATAGTACAATAAGACAACAAACAGAGCATTTTCAGACACAATTCATTAAAATATGGGCAGCATCCAACCTGTAGCTGCTCCAGCAGCAGAGGCAGCGGTTGTGTTGGGAGGGACGGCGGCGGCGGTGGTGGTGGTGCTGGGACTCTGGCAGGTGGAGGATGCTGTACTGTTGGCTGCTGGTTTGGTTGGGGCAGCAGCAGCAGAGGTAGTTGAAGCTGGGGTGGACAGGCTCTGAAGCATGTCGTCGGGCGGGGGCACAGGCAGCACCACTGGAGAAGAACTAGAGGGGTCCTTATTCACCAGCAGGACCTCGATGGGGCCTGCAGAGCTCTTCAGGTGAATCTGGTACTTCTTTTGTCCATTAACATGCTAAAATTTACAATAATAATAATAAAGAAGTGTACTTTTTTTTATA
>JAFVLL020030331.1:0-10366 GCA_021397915.2 Tor tambroides | reverse complement strand
TCTGTGAGTTATATGCAAATGTCAAAGGCTAAAATGGTCTCTTAAGCCATAAAGTGTAAACACCCATCAATGATCTTAAGCATATGCTACAAGAACTAAAGTAAAAGAAAGAGAGAAGAGTGTGACAAGACTAGATAGCTTTTCTCCTTATGATGTATAGAGGAGCAGCTGGCATTAAGCCAGAGCACACTGAAAAGCGCTTGAAGAAATTGAAGGCTTAAAGGCCCAAACAAAACAAGCAAAATTTGTTGGTGTCTCGAGTTTTTAAACTCGGCTGTTGGACACATCCCAAATGGTGTCTTGACCTTGTCTTAGCTCAGGGTGTTACCATGTTTCTCCTCCCAATACATAAATCAGCATGTTATCTTAGTCACATGGTCCAAATTTTCCTGCTCTTGCAGAGTATAATTTGGAAAAAGGTTTCTATAACAAGAATCTGATACATTTTACAAAGAATTGGTTGAAGAATGTTTGAAGAAAGAATTTTCAAACTCACACATACCACAAATGTCTATAAACTGCTAAACTATTCAATAGTTATTCAAAAGACATACACAAGGAGTGATTACAACATGATAGTCAAATGTGTGGGTTACATACAGTACATGATATGGAGTTATGTATAGAAATAATAGTTCCTCATAAGTCCTTTTAGCATCTTTTTAGTGCATATATACATGTAAAGGCAGTCTCTGTGCCGTTCTGTGAACTTGAGGACATTTTCTGTGAGGAACAAAGGTCAAAAGGGTCTAGAAGGAATATCAGTCTGGTTCTTGTCTGCTAGGTGGGGGAAGTCAATCTGAGGAAGTTTTTAGCTCTCAGAGAGAGAGAGAGAGAGAGAGAGAGAGAGAGATAAAGAGAATGCACGAGTGAGTAGCCTAAAGCCTTGTTTATACCGTATTGACCCGAATATAAGACAACCCTGATTATAAGATGAACCCCCTTTTTCCAGATGTACCTTTTGGAAAAAGGCTTTTTGAAAACCAAATTTTGTTGTTGTTTTTTTTCTCTGTAAAACACATTTTTTCTTAAATTATTTTCATATTGCATATTTTCCTATTTTAATTTTTGTTTTGAAAGTATGGTAAATACTGGTAAAATGTACCAACAATGACATTTAAAAATATACACTTTTTGATATACCATAAAAATAACATGTCTGAAATAACATCTGAATTATATAACATTTAGGCTATCCATCACATAGTAGCCTACCAAAATTTTATTAACAGTAGAAGTGAAATCTTATTGCAGTCTTCAAATCTGGTACTGTCTTATGTTTTAAAATCACTTACAGAGGAAGTTTGGTCCCATCAGGCTAACATGACAATCATGACTCATGCCGCTGTAAGCTTTTCTTTTTCTTTTGTTTTCATCTTTACAACACACATTACATTACATATTTCATGGCACACTCGTTTTATGCATGTTTGGCACCACCTATTGTTGTGGGTGTATTATTGACATGTCAAGTCTAGACCCTGAATATAAGACGACCACGTTTTTTCAGATGTATTTCCAAGAAAAAAACATCATCTTATATTCGGGTCAATACGGTACTTTCGCCTGGCTCCGCAATGTGAGCCTCCACTGACTGTGCACGCACCTACCCAAACGGACGAGGAGTTTATACTTGTCGCACTCGCCATTGTACTATTCTTTGAAACGACAGGGGGCATCTCGCGTAGAGCTGATGAATGAATTAATACATTTTCTATATGTATAAACTTATTAGGTTGTGGGTCCATTTGGAAGATACACAGTGCCAATCCTAGACTTCTTGGGGCCCTACGCAAAACTGTGTCTCCATGGGGGGTGGGGGGGTAATAGGGTGCTTGGGATGAAAAAAATGGATGAAACGCATTTGTCCGTGTTTCACTCCGTCTCGAATCGCACTCACGGAAAGCGCTCGAGATACAATATCTCTTCCGCGGCTCGGTAAGCTTTCAACTCGCTTTTTTTTTTTTTAAGTAAGAGCAAGAGACTGCACGACATTCATGTTACATGATTTGGCTGATTTTTACGTAGAGAGCATGACAGCGCACCGCATTAAAATAAATGATCATTCATGTTTTCATAAATGCTGGCCAAAATCAAAAATTAAACTAAAATTAAAACATCTTTGAGAGCAAAGGGGCCCCCTGGTGTTTCGGGGGCCCTACGCAGCTTGCGTATTCTGCGTATAGGGAGGATCAGCACTGAGAATACACATGAAAAAGTTTGTTTTTAGTAGGCCACAATTAAGCAAACTTAAACCAGGTTTAAAAAAAAAAAGAGTCATTTAAAACCCTGTAAAGTTTGAGATTATTTGTGCCATTAGAACAAAATACTGTATATAGATATAACTAATAAAACTAAATTGAACAACAATATATATATATATATATATATATATATATATATATATATATTTTTTTTTTTTTTTTTTCTCTAATTTCAGTTTATCATGTATAGGCCTATTTGAGAAGACATTAATGGTACACCACAAAAAATCTTCAGCTTTTGGGTTTATTTCTCATCAAACATAAGACAACTTTAAGCAAACAGAGTTAAATACAATCTAAATGAAACCTAATTTCTATTTTTATGCAATAAAATCTTTAAAAGCCTTGGTCAAACTATGCAAAAAATCGATGCATTGTTTTCCCTCAAAAAGTACCTGATGATGTTTAATCTTATCAAGCTTCTTCCGATTCATAAAGATTCCAGGAAAAGACTTGTCTGTTTGAAGTAGTGCATCTTCGGAAGCAGAGCCGTGCGGAAAGTTACAAAAAAGTCTGTGCACACCACCACGCAAAAAAGGGCCACATGCACTCCACAAAGACGTCATTTTCTCCACGCACACCTTTGCGCTTGTGCGGACATACCGATTATAAACCAGGTTTAATAGTGAAGCTGGTTGGTTTAATTACAAAACCAGCTAAGTTATCACCTCATTGCTGAGAAATATAATGTAGGTTTTCAGTAGCGAAGCTATTGTGTTTATAAAATTCATGGGGCAGGGGTTGAAAACCAGCTCCTGAATGTTGTGCAGTTTCCTACATATAAAGTTCCCACCTCAACAAAATGCAAATGCATATAGCACTCCAGCATTAAAACGTCTTTATAAGCAAACGTGTCGCCCTCGCATTAGGAGTTCTGTGGGGAATTGGATACACTGTAAAAAATACAATTAACAAAATGTTGGAAGGGCAAAAATATTTAAGTTGAACTAATTTTATTGCTTGGGCTTAGTTGAGAAGACATATTATATTAAGTCTGCACAAATATATTTTAAAAGCATTAAATGAATGGTCCTTTTCAAATCCAGTCAACATTCAGAATGCTAAATGTTGACTAAACTAATAAAAACAAATCCAGCTAACACTGAGATCATTCTGCACATGCAAGAGCCTGAGTGACTTTGCGGGAGAAACAGCGCCGCCATCTTTTTTAGACTAAATTTAACGAGAAAATCATGTAACATATTCGGTTTTTTGAGTGGACATTTAGAAAGTGTTTTATGAGTTGTATATCCGAAGAAAAGTGGATATAAGACAGTGTATGTCAAGTTCAGGTGTCAGGCAAGTCAAGTGGCACTGAATACTTAACGTTAGACTGAATTTATCAAAACGTATATTTAAAAGGTGTAAATGTTTTACTTAAAACATATATATTTATACACAAATGTGCATCATATATAAGAACATCGAATATGTGTTTTATGATATGTCTGAGGGAAATTTAAGTGAAGGGAATGTGGTCTTTCACCTTGTTTAATCCATAAAACACTTAATATCAAAAGCTGTGTTACTATAATGAATTTTAGCTAATTTTGGCGTGTTGTATGATATTTTTGTGTTTCCGTGACGTGAAAAGATATGAAGAGATCGCGCGGTCTTTCTCTCTTTTATAAGCCATTATGCTTAATACGACTAACGTTAACCGAAATCTATGAAACGTGTAACTTAATGTAAACCACAGTAATGCGCTCATTTGAAGTTAACATGGGCGTGTTGAATGGGTTTTTGTGTGTGTAAACTTTTGCAATTGTACCGTGAAGTAAGAAGACAACATTAAACGTGAATAACAACAAGCCATGTATGTCGCTCTTTTCAAACGGGGCCTATTAATGTTACATGCCGTTTCCGGTCTCGTGAAGGCGCTTCAGAAGAGAAGTCCGTCGTTCCGAACGAAAATGAACAACTGAATCGTTTCACAAGGCCGTTCAAAGTGTCTCAGTCAGTTCCCTAGGCAGTGAATCACTAGATCGTGCACAAGTTCGTGCACTGGGTCTGGGAAAGACCGTGGCTCAGTAAACACTGGGACAACTGATCAATCAATTTGTAAAACATCATCACTGGTATTTATCAACAACAGGCAGGACTGTTATATTTTGAAATTATTTTTATGCTATTTGAGGTAACTTAGCCCTATAATATGAAATGTACATCCAAATCCAGTCAGCATCAATGCTCCATGTTGTGTAATTTAAAAAAAAAAAGAAAAAAAAGGTTGCAACTTCTTTTTCATCACAAATTTAATTAACTGATATTGATACATTGTAGATTTAAAAGGCAACATTTAATTTTTTGAACTTAAAATGTACTTTTCTTTCTCCATCAGGGTGTGGCCAAAGGTTTCATTGGTGCTTTGTCATCGTTGCAAGATTTCAGATGCAACCCAGTCAGTTCTTCCAAGGCACCAAACACTGGCTCGTGACCAGACAGCTCCACTGCTACTACATACTGTGTGTAGTCTACTTTCAAGACTAGGAGTTTATTGTTTTCATTCCAGGTAATGTGTGTAAATGCTTAGAGTTTTTACTACAATTATAATGTGCTTTATTGTTCTCAGTAGCATCTACGCTAATACGTCTGTTTCATTCTTATTCTGAGGTGAATGTAGCCACCCAGTCCGTATCCAGATCAGATGGTCACTGCAGTCACCCAGATCCAGTCTGTATGCAGATCAGATGGTGGATCAGCACCTAGAGACGACCTCTACAGCCCTGAATGTCAGTAGCCATGTCAGCTAGATGAGCTCCAGAGGCAGATCCCCTCCGAAGACCTCGTTGGCCATCGGGACAAGACCACGAGAACCAGACAAGTCCTCTGCTCAATCTGACCTGTGTTGCAGCCTAGAATTGAACCACGCCATGCTGGTTTCGTCCAGCCAGAGGAGAACTGCCCCCCGACTCTGCCTGGTTGCTCCAAGGTTTTCTACTCAATCTCTCCTTGCCACTGTCGCCTTTGGCTTGCTTATTTGGGGACACTTGGCTGATTGCACAGACATTATTAGAAGAGAGCTGAACTGGATGATGTCAACACTGAATCACCAATGAACTGATTTTAACTGGAAAAAATTACTTGTTATTGTCTTCTTGCATTATTGACAATCTATTTTCCTGTTTGATTCTGTAAAGCTGCTTTGAAACAATCAGTATTGCATAAAGCGCTATATAAATAAAGGTGACTTGATTTGATTTTATATACTGTAACACCTGGTTCATTTTTTTTTTTTTTTACTTCTGCCTCATTTTAAAGATGTAATTGTGAACAGTAATAATATTTGTAAATGTTTGTTTGCTAACATTTTGTTTAGTTTTTTCTTAGTTCATTAAACAAAGTTTAAACTGAATTTTGCAGTTTTATTACAGATGTAATGTTTGTCAACTGGAGCTTTAAAGGGATAGTTCACCCACAAATGAAAATTTGCTGTTAATTTACTGACCCTCAGGCCATCCAAGATATAGGTGACTTTTTTCTTCATTCCTGTAAGTTTAGTTTGTTTGAAAAATGTTGTAAATGGAGATTGTTATTAAATAAAGGCTATTATGTGTTGTAAAGTCTGTGCTTTTAGTGATTGATAAACACCAGTTAATATTTTTTTAATAATTTTGTTAAACTATAAAAATATATGTTTATGTAGTTCCCCAGCAATTTCTTATGATGCCCAAATAATACATCTTAGTTGAGGTAACATATAAAACACATGGAGTAAACGGTTAAATTTTAATTGACATAACTTGCTGTAGTTTACTAAATGTTTGACCAATTAAAACATTTTAGTTGAATGGACAATAAAACTAGTTCACTAAAGGTTGAGCCAACTAAAAAATAACAATTCAGATAACACTTTGAAGTCAGAAATTGACTGAATGTAAAATTTCTGTGGAACTAGTTACTAAATAATAATTAGTTGAAACCGCTTGAAATTTTTTACAGTGTATGTGTGTTTAGAAGTAGGTCGGATGTCCAGATATTGGATATATATCCGATTAAAATCCACATTTGGAAGTGGCCCAGATTGGATGCGAAAAAACGGCTCTTGTGCGCATTTTTGTGTTTGCAAATTGCGATTTGTGTGTCAAGATGTGAGCAAAATATCAGATTTTTTTTTTGCCAGTGTAAATCCAGCAACAAACTATTTCTTTTCTCAGCTGGACTGTTTTTCATAATACCTCCACGAAGTAATGTTGTTTAACAGGTTGTTTAACATGATGTTTGACAGGAGAGATTTCTTGTTTACTCTTAAAAATGCTGGGCTTGATTTGCAAATTGACCACACATGACAAGTCAAGCTGATTCAAGACCCTAAAATTAAAGCACCAACAGGACCCTGTCTGACCACTGTTTTCACTGTGGCCATTTTAGAGCGACCACAGATTTGTACAAAATATTTGTTTAAAAAACAAGATGGACCTCTCATGAAACTGCATGTGAGTGACCAGCCATAAACACTATTCAAAGATGTTACATTTGTTGGAGAACAGGAATATTACCTGTTCAGTACAGATTAGGCAGTAGATTCAAATGAGCTCATAGACTCAGATTAAGAATTCAGAGGCCCCTGGGCCCAATCAGAAGTCAGAGTAAGAGTAAAGAAACAAGTGTGACTGCATAACGCTTGCATTGTGGTCATAGAGTCAGCAGACAGATGGAAACAGCTCCATAGGCTGATTCATACCACAAAGGACTTGCAGTTATAGGACTGCAAATTAGCAAATTTTGAAAAAAAAAATGGCAAAGAAATATTTGGAACAATGTATATTACAAATTAATTCAAGATCAAAATGCAGATTACGGGTTTTACGGCATTGTATGATATGTGTCATGAAACTGCATGGGTACGTGAAAGGTTGAGGATCCAAATGCAGTGTTTATTAAAGGGGTAATCCACAATCAAAGTTCAAAAGCAGGCAGAGGGTCATAACATGGGCTATCAGTCCAAACAATACCAACATGGCAAAAATACAGGCAAAAGGGTAATCCAAAGACAGGCAGGGAAACAAAACCTCTCAGGGCTCTCCCCTGACTGTGCTGTCTGTCTCATCTTTGTTCAGTGTTTCCTTGTTTGTGTTGTGTGTGAGCACATGGCCCTGTCTTTATGTTTGCCATGTGCTCCTCTGGTCTCACCTCCTTGTTTCCCATTACCACGACCCCTTGTTTAGTCCTTGTTGAGTTCTCGTTTGAGTGTTGTCACCAGGGGCCAGTTGCATAAACTGTTTAGACTAGTCTTAAAAGTTAGTAATCTAATTTTTTTCCTTCAAGACTGGTCATAATTCTTTTTTAATTCAGTTATGAAAAGGTAGATTGGTCTTATTTGTATTGGAAAAGTAAGTCTGATTTCCCCTTGGCAGCTCCTAGTTGGTCAAACTAGTTCTTAAAGGGCACCTATTATGCCCCTTTTTACAAGACGTAATATTGGCCTTGGGTGTCCCCAGAATGTGTCTGTGAAGTTTCAGCCCTAAATTCCCACAGATCATTTATTATAACAGCTGGAAAATGTCATTGTTGGGGTGTGTCTAAAAACGAGCTGAGTGGAGTGTATGGCTTTAATGCAAATGAACTGCATATTCCCGCCCCGTTTCCAGAAGAGGGCATCGCGTATACGTGTCTCTCTCTGCACTGCATATCTACAGCAATAAACACAGCCAGTACAAGCAATGTAACTGAGAGCGAGTGAACCGGTGTTCAGCCGTACATATGGGAAGTCAAATGCACTGAAAGTGGGACGAAACAGCACAATGTTACAGAGCTCGCGTGCGGATCAATGGACCGAGCCGCGCTACCGAACGAATCTCGTTTTATGAACGGCGCAAACTAATCTCACAAGCACAGGGCTGATCAGTTAAAAAATACTTAATGTACACACACATATATGGTTAAAACACTAAGCACTAACGATATGACATTCACAAAGGAGTCTGGAGTGATGCACGTATTTAGGTAGATTTTGAGGCGCATTACCTTGAAAAATGAAAGTAATCAACAGCGTCCTCAGCATCTCAGATGTTAGGAGAAAATGAAGACTCTTATGTTCATTCTTACATGCAAACACAGAGCGCCGGGATTGCTTGTGAGACATTGTTGACGTTACATTTGCTCGAGCGTGGAGAAAATGAAGGACAGCGTAACCGCTGAGGGCGGAAACTATAGCAACGCAGGGCTGTCAATCAACCCCTGTGGCCCCGCCCTCCGAAATGTGACGTCACACTGCGGTGAGAGTCAAAACGGCAGGCCTAGTGAGACTGACTTGGCTTAAAGGGGATTCAAAATGAGGAGTAGGTGGATTTTTATTATTGTAGGTCTTGAGGACTTACAATGGCTGCTGTGTGCGCGTGTCCGTTAAGTCCACAAGATCCAAGTCCCAATCGCCATTTCAGCATTCAGAAGGGTGCTATGCGCTCTCGATGTGCACTTCTGCTGAGCCCACAAGCCTACGAGCTACGCAGCCGACTTCTACCCGGCAGTCAAAGAGGCATTACGTCACGAAAGTGCGGACTCTGAGTAAGACCATGAGGGTTTAGGGTGCCATTTGGGACAGGGCCAAACTCAATTCCTGGAGGGTCACCGCTCTGCAGAGTTTAGCTCCAAATCCCACCTGTTTGGAAGTTTCTAGTAATCCCGAAGACCTTGATTAGCTGGATGAGGTGTTTGATTACGGTTGGAGCTAAACTGTGCAGAGCTGTGGCCTTCCAGGATTTAAGTTTGAGACCAATGATGTAGAGTATAGGTTGTAGTAAGCTGTGTGTAGTTCATAGTTTTAGTATTTAGTTTCCTTTTTTCTTTCCTTATTTATTTACATTCAGACTTTACCTTTCGTACCTTTAGTTCTTTTCCTAGCTGTAGTTTTCTGTTTTTAGTTTTCTTTCTTTGTGTTCCTGTCAGGCCATCGCTGTTCACCACCAGTCTCACTCTACACTGCCATTTCTTCTCACTGGCCTACTGTCATCCAGGGATGGACTCAGCAGCCACTCTCTCAGCCTGCCTGTCTTTGAGCCTCATCCCCGCTTATTGTTTGGACTGTTCCCCCACCTTCTCTTGTCTTGTCTGCAGTGTTGTAAATAAACCTGTAATCACTCAATCTGCAATTGAGTCCTCTCTCATAGAATCCTTGACAAAACCAGGAACCAGGGCACAGGAGAACAAGGAAACAAGGCTTAGGAATGCAGTGTAGACACACACAAGGCTTAGCAAAGAATGACTGAAAGACCCAGACTTATATAGGGTGCGCAGACAGGGTTAACAAGACAGAGGTGCAAACAATGAGTGTTGGTGAATGTGTGCAAAGGATTATGGGAAATTAATCCAAGACTGAGTGACAAAAGTATGAGTGGCTATCAAGGTCACTCCAGCTGGTGATTGTGACAAAATGCTTATCCCTACTTTTAATTATAGTCCTTGTTTACACTGGCAGCTAAATGTGACCCCAGTGTTTCTGCCACATTCATTCACAGAGCAGAGCAGAATGAATTTCGGCACAAGATTGCGGGTATTGCACATAATTCTAATCATTCCCGCAGGTTCCATGCTTATAATGTGATGACAGATGATGGAATGTATGCAAAGCTTGAGTCTTGCTTATTTAAAGTGAAAGAGAACGCTAATGGTCTATCTTATAGACCATTTTCTGTGCGCTCAAAGATCGCTATAAACTAAGGAGAGTGACAGCTTTTAAAAATCATTAAGGGAGTTTGCAAATGTGATATTGATTTAATACAACAGGTCAATAAACAAGAAGTTAATATTAAGTGACTTAACGTTTTCTGGCTATAACACTATTGCCTGATTTTGCTCTATTTCATCAACAAAAATAGTTTCAAACAAAGTCACAGCTGAGCTGCTGTGCATCTACATTCAAACACAGCGGTGTTTCATTCATGAATGAAAGTGCGAATCCAACATGAACATTAATCTCAACATGAATTTATGAATTTAATTGCACTCATGCCACCTCTGCCACAGACCAACCAGGCTCATTCACCAGCCAATCACAGCACACTCTCTCACCTGAATACTAATCACCCACACCTGCACAGCATCAAGACTCTCATCAAGCACTCCTTATATTCACACACCTCACAACACTCCAGTGTCCGGTC